>MU745426.1:84555-140512 GCA_026770625.1 Nicotiana glauca
TTTCAACAATTTGTGTTATTTAAAAATTATTAGACGTATTTATGCTTCATGTTGTACTTTGTTATTAATTTATTATGCATTCTAATTTACAAGAAATTGCCTTAAAAAAAAAACAAAAAAAAAAACCTCGGACATAAAAAAGCCCGTTAGGCCCGCTAAGCCCGCTAAGCCCACGAGACCGGCCCGTTTAGCCCAGGACCATCTGGGCTTAGGCCCGTCACGGGCCGGTTCCACCCAGCAGGCCCACGAAGCCCGGGACCGCCCGAGCCCGGGACCGCCAGGCCCGGCCCGTTTGGCCCATTTAAGGCCCGGGACCGCCAAAAATACAGCCTTAATTTACATAAGATAATCATGTGGTGATTGATTAAATAGTTTATACACGTCAAAACTAATCTATGAAAGCAGTCTCTCTGCCTTCTTGAAGGTAGGGGTAAGGTTTGCATACACTCTTAGCCTCCCCAAATCCCACTAGTGGGATTACACTGAGTTGTTGTTATTGTTTTATTATCCACGTCAAAACTAGCAATTATCTATATGCAACTAAAGATAACAAATAGTACTATGAGAAATTCAGCAGGCTAAAGATATTAGTAGTTCCAACAACAACAACAACAACAACAACCCAGTATAATCCCACTTAGTGGGGTCTGAGGAGGGTAATGTGTACGCAGACCTTAAGTATGAAACTAGAAGGAAAGCCTTGGAGCAACGGAAATGTTGTCTTCGTGTGATCTATAGGTCACGGGTTCGAACCGTGAAATTAGCCACTGATCGGAACATCACACTCTCTTAGAGTGTGGCCCTTCCCGAGTGTGGCCCTTCCCGGACCCTGCGTAAATGCGGAATGCTTCATGCAGGGCTGCCCATAAGTATGAAACTTCAAAGACCAGAACCTTCACCTCCATAAAAATTGAATCTTTATGTCCTTATCCAAAAAAAAAAATTCAATCTTTATGTAGCAGGAAAAAGGTGGTATGAAAACTAACCCTTTTTATATCATGGCGAGGAACATCGTGCCGTTTGAGTGGATCAACTTCTAAGGAATTCTGCTCAAATTTGAAAGGATAAAAAAAGGCCTATAGCTGATTACAATTTACAACAAAAGATGCTTAAAAAAAATTACAACAAAAGATACAAAAACCAAATCTCTCGGTTTTTTGGGTGAAAAGGAAAAAAGTTTAGACCTTTGAATCATTGTGGCAATGCCTGCAATCGAATATCTCATCACAACAGGGTGTTCTAATTTTGCATCTCCTTCTGTAATGCGAGCATCTAATTAACAGAAAGGAGAAGTTAACAAAATAATGAAACATAGAAACTCGAATTACTTAGATATTAAAATAATCAAGCATGAGAATTAAAATACCCGAAATTCCCAGAACCCATTTCTGTCATAGATTCATCAACAGCCAATGAATGTGAAATTCCTTGTTCATGAGAACTAGTTTCCATTTTCTTCACCAACTGATACTAAAATCTGAATAATTTATTTTAAAAGAAGATATATAAATAAGCTCTTTGTTAGAAGTATATACAAATATAGGCATAAAGAGAAGTTTGAAAATGGATGAAAATCAGACCTTTAACAGATTAAACGATTAAGGGTAAAAGATTACGCTAAACTTGAGTGGCTTTTGGTTGATAACATGAAGTTTTCTTGCAAAAACCTTGATAATCCCAAAGGCCATCATGACTCTCGGCTAATCATTGCACTGATGACGAGGCGACACGCCACCATTTGGCGGATCTAAGTTATTCAAACCATCATCTTTCTATGCTAATAAAATAATTCCTCCATTTCAATTTATGTCAACCTGTTTAATTCGGCACGAAGTTTAAGAAAAATAAAAAATTTTCGAATTTATAGTCCTAAACAAATCAAAAAGGGATCCAAAGTATTTTTGTGGGTATAAAAACTTCTTAATTAAGGATAAAATTATAAGTTTAAGCGCAATTGTTACAAAATTTAGAAAGTGTCCATTCTTTTTCGAACGGGCAAAAAAGAAAATAGATTCACATAAATTGGAACAGAGGAAATAGTAAATACACGACAAGAATGGGAAAAAAACTTTGAGAGCTGCTATCTGGCAAAACTTAGCGTGGCCCAACAATGACCACACTGGTGGAATACCAGTAAAGCCCTTCATTTCACAATTGGCTTAATAGCCATTTTTGCCTCCAAAATTAGTTAATAAATATTGATTATCCCAAACATTGATCCCATAAATTATCATTCTCTCATTTATGGGAAGATAAAAGGCCTTCGTATATGTATACCTATACTATTACGTATTTTTTTAAAATACAATTTATACGGATGGGAAGATCAAAAGTCTAGTATGTATACATAATATTGCTTTTTTTCATTTATACGGTATACCTTGTCATACCATACACTTATGATAAGAGAGCTTTCATTAAACACATAATTCACCACCCTTCCCTTAAGCTAAAAATTAATGCTAACCTAGAAACTAGTTTGGAGCCATTAAACCCGAATAATAGCCTAGAAACTAGGTCGGAGAAACTAAGTAGTGCATTACACATATCATTGGGGTTAAATTCGGACGACAATTTGATGAATGAAGATGAGTCAATCGACATTGATTCAGACGGCAACTTCAATGATGGAGAAAATCATGTTGACGATGATGTTGCTGCAGTTGATGATGACGACAGTCATTATTTAGAGGAAGAGGGAGAATGTGGAGAGTGCAGGGAAATGCCTAACGAGTTCAATGAAGAAGATCTCATAATTGGTCCAATTATGGGGGTGCGGTTCAGTAATAAGGATGTTATGTTTGATTTTTACAAAGAACATGCAAGATTATTAGGGTTTTGCATTGTCAAAAGAACATCAAACAAAAAAGGTGGTAATATTATTAGGTATGTGCAATATGGTTGTGATAGGTCTAGAAAATCAAGGAATAAGCATGTTACCAAGAGGAAGAACCGGTGTGCTAGAAAAATAGAATTTTGAAGGAAAATGGTTCATGGCGTGTTTCAAAGGTGGTTAAAAAACATAATCATCAATTGGAACCAACACTATCGCGATTGATGGCTAGACACAGATCGCTTAGTGAGACTCTTAAGAGAACTCTTGTAGCCAAAGATATTTCTGTCTTAAGACCCTCAGAAAATATATGAGTCGCTGAAGTACTTGCTGGTGGCCCCGAAAATCTGGGTTGTACACCAAAGGACTGTAGAAATTATATTTTGAAGAGTAGAAAGCTTCAGTTGCAAGAAGAGGATGCACAATCATTACTCAAGTTCTTCAGTGACATGCAGCAAAAAGATAAGAAATTTTACTACCCCATCGATGTGGATAGTTTTGGTGTACTTCGTAATGTCATATGGGTTGATTCACACTCTAGGATTGCATATGACGAGTTCGATGATGTAATATGCCTTGATACCACATACCTTGTGAATCGATACAATATACCATTTGCTTCATTTGTTGGTGTCAATCAGCATAGGCGGACCCTTTTGGGATGTGCTCTTATGTCTAGTAAGGATATAACAAGTTACAAAATGGTGCTCTCTACATGGCCTGGGGCTCTAAACAATGTTCGTCCATTAGCTATCATGACTGACCAATGTGATATTATTAAGGCTGCCATCAATGCATTGATGCCAAATACGGTACATAGATATTGTATATGGCACATATTCGCAAAGTTGCCTACGAAGTTAAGCGGAGTTCTTGATAGTAAGATTGCAAAGGCATAATTTAAGGCTTTAGTCCTTGATAGCATTGACATTGCTGAGTTTGAGAGAAGACGGACTGATTATATTGCAAAATATAACATAGATGGAAGGGATTGGTTTTATAAGTTTTATTTGAAGAAGGAAAAATGGGTTCCTGTATACCTTTTGGGTTGGGATGTTGTCCACACAAAGAAGTGAAGAAATGCATGCTTTCTTTGACGGATTCATCACCCGCCAAAGCACTTTGAAGCTATTTGTTCAGCAATATGAGTTAGCCATAAGAGCTAAGTTCGAGAAAGAATTGGAAGCTGAATATAGGTCAAGGTGCTTTGAACCAAAATGTTTATCTGAATTTGCATGGGAGTAAAAACTTCAAATATGTTTTACTTGTGAAGTGTTCGAATTTTTTCAAGCACAAGTAAGGAAACTGCCATTGTGAAATCAGCACTCCTGAAGACCATCAAGCAACAACTGGAAAATTATATTATCGCAGATTATTCGTTAAGGAGTTTTAACACAAGAGATCCATTTGTATTCACGGTTGAATATACACATATTGGCGAATATCTAAGTTGCAGCTGCAAGTGGTTTGAAACAAGTGGTATTCTATGCTGCCATATACTTAAGGTGTTGTCTCATAAGAGAATTAAAAATGATAATAAGAGGTATATATTGAAAAGGTAGAAAAAAGATGGTGTTCGTCCGCACTTGAAATGTTTCTTTCTAGAAAGTTACCCACGTATCACTTCTAAATACATGATATACAGGGAACCATTAAAGCATTTTGAACGGGTTTGTGATATTGCATTGGACGCTGAAGTGATGAGGCGACATATTAAGTATGATTTGAACAGATTAGAGCATGACCTTTTGAATTGGGATGATGATATGATAGTTCCAAATTGGGAATTAGAGGATACACATAATGGTGTGGGTGAGGGTGGAGGGTAAGGGTGAAGGAAAAAATATAAGAGATCCTAGATACGTAGCTTCTCGTGGACGTCCAAGGTTGAATAGATATAGAGGGCGAATTGATTCATACTTTGGAAGTTCACAAACGGGTGGTGGAAGTGGAGTAAGAGGTAATAGGAAGGTTAGAGGGTGGTGGTAGAGGTGGTGGTAGAAGTGGTGGTAGAGGCTGTGGTAGAGGTGGTGGAAATCCTTGGCTAGCGGAAGGAATTAAGGTAAAGTATAATAAATTATTGTATATTTTTTTCCAAAAAATACATTGCTTATTAGTCTTATTTACTCTAATTACAGCAAGATGATGAAATAGTACCACCACAGAGTAGCTTGCCTGATCTATACGATGAAGAAAACTGGAAAATAGAAGACTTGACCGTTTAGTTTGAGATGATTTAAGTTTGAATCTTATTTAATTTGATTTGAGATAGATTTTTTTGAATTTTTTGACTTTATTTTGTAATAAGTTTAAACGAGTGGTATTATAATTGTCATTGTTAAATATTTAATTTTATTGTTACTTCATTTTAATTTAGAGGACTAGACTAACAAAATGTGATTAGTTGCAACTAGTACAGAAGTGAAAGACTTGAGAACATTAAAATCAGTTCAAACTAAGAACTAAAATACTCACATTCAGTTACTAAAACCCTACCCTTCAACCCTACATTCAACATTCAACTTAAAACCCTACATTCAACACCTATCTTGGTATCCCTTCCTTCAACCCTTACATTCAACATTTTTTCCCCCGAAAAATTCAACATTCAACTGCAACCATTTCTAAACCTATCTTCAACCCCTTCCTTCAACCAAATACTCCAAGAGTTCAATGTATAATCAATGTAACCATTCCTCTTTGAATACAAAACCTACTCATTTAATTTCCCTATGTAGCATTTACTCTTACAATATATTAATAACATACCAACCTATTTAACTTCCCTATTAAGCATTTACTACTACTATTATATTATTATTTGTAACGATCCGACCGGTCATTTTGAGCTTTTATACTTTGCTCGCCAGTTCTCGGGTATGACTAGCCCCGTGTGATATATTATGACTCATGTAAATCATCGGTTTTGGTTTTCAGGGTAATTGGAGTGAATTTGGATGAACAGTTCTCAGTTTGAAGCTTGAAACTTGAAAAGTTTGACCAAGATTTGACTTGTTGGTATATGATCTCGAATCAGAATTTTTATGATTTGGTTAGCTCCGTTAGGTGATTTGCGACTTAGAAGCGTGATCGGAATGCATTCTGGAAGTCCGTGGAAGGTTTAAGCTTGAATTAGCGAAATATAGATTTTGGCATTTTTCGGTTGATAGGTGAGATTTTGATATAGGGGTCAGAATAGAATTCCGAGAGTTGTAGTAGTTCCGTTGTGTCATTTGTTACATGTGTGCAAAATTTCAGGTCATTCGGACGAGGTTTGATAGACTTTTTGATTGAATGCGAAATTTGAAAGTTCTTGGAATTCTTAGGCTTGAATCCGATGCGATTTTGGTGTTCTGGTATTATTTTGAGTGTTCCGAAGGTCAGAACAAGTTCGAATGAGGTTATGGGATATGTTGGCATGTTTGGTTGTGGTCCCGAGGGGCTCGGGCGTATTTTTGGATTGATTTCGATCTATTTTTCCTTCATGTTTCACTACTATATTCTGTTGATATCTAGTGCCTCAGTCCCTCATCGCGCTCGTGAGGCACGTGTCGCGAACGCATAGTGTATTCTCATGGCAGTAACAATTTGCTTTTCGCGATCGTGAAGTGTGTCCCACGTTCGCATAGTTTTAGGGGAGGACTTCTTCGCATTCGCCTAAGGAATATCGCGTTCGCATAGAGTCGGGCTAGGAGCTGGGCTGGAGGACTTTTCTTCGTCGTGTTCACGAGTCTTAGGATGCGTTCGCATAGCTCTGTATCCAGTATATATCGCGTTCGCAAGGCTGGTGCTACGAACGCATAGAGCATTTTTGATGGCTGCTGTTTTTGTTCATCACAAACACGATGGTTATCCCGCGTTCGCGAAAAAGGTTTTTGATGCTTGGGCAGAATGTTTAAATAGTCATTGTCCGCGATTTTGGGGCTATCTTTCACCATTTTTGGGCGATTTTGGAGCTTTTTGAGAGGATTTGAAGAGGGATTCAAGATATAACACCTGGAGGTAAGATTTGTGAACTCAATACTCGATCCTATGTTGATTCTTACTTGTTTAATCATGAAATATGTGGAAATTAAAGCCTTAAAATTGGGGAATTAGGGCTTGAATTTGGAGAGTGTAAATTGGGAATTTGAAGGGTCATTTGTGGATGGATTTTGATGTTCTTGGTATGTATAGACTCGTATGAGGACGAAGATTCTATTGATGTAACTTTTGTCGGATTCCAAGATATGGGCCCGGGGGCCGGGTTTGAGCAATTTCGGGATTTTTGTTGTAAATTGGATATTTTCGAGTGGGCTTCATTCCTTAGCATATTTTAATGATTATGTACTGATTGTGGCTAGATTTGGAGCATCCGGAGGTCGATTCGTATGAGCAAAGGCATCGCAGACTAGAGTTTGGTCCGGATCGAGAGTGAGTAATGATTGTAAATGATGTTCTGAGGGGTTTGATACCCCAAATTGCACATCGTAGTGCTATATTGAGGTGAGACACACGCTTGATGACAAGCGTGGGGTCGTGCGCTATTGGGAAATGTGACTTGGTCCGTCCCGATTGATGATTTTACTGCGTATTTGATTGAAAACTATTTGCTATCATCATTATTTGGGGTGAATGCCATATTTGGGCCCAGTGCCAACTATTCGAACTCTTCGGGGATTTTTGTTGATATTTTGTCACTGTTTTAACTTTATACTTGAACTCACTCATATTATTTTTCACTATTTTCAAAACTCAGCCATGTCCACTCAGTTTTAATACTTTAATGATATTTAAATGATCTTTTGGGGCTGAGAAACACTATTTTACTGTTGCCCGAGAGGCTTATGTGATTTTTGACTGAGTAAGGCCGAGGGCCTGTGTTGTGAGGATATCTTTTGGGTCGGGCTGCACGCCGCAGCGGTGATACACTGATTTTGATTATGAGGCTGAGGGCCTGAGATTGTACGCCACGAGGTGACTTGATATTGATATGAGGCCGAGAGCCTGTTTATGATGCCACGTGATGGCTTGATATTGTGCTTGGACAGTAAGGGTCTCCTCCAGGAGTCTGCACACCCCTAGTGAGCGCGGGTATCTATTGTGATGTGAGTTATAGCCCGAGGGCCTGGTATTGTTATATGTGATTGCCCGAGGGGCTGATATTGTTATATGTGATTTCCCGAGGGACTGGTATTGATCTAAGATATTGCCCGAAGGGCGGAGTTGTTGACATTGTTCCCGAGGGGCGGATTCTCTATGCTTATCTGTGCTAGTTGTTTTGCATTCAATTGCTTAACTGCCGAAAAACCATTTTCAAAGAAATTCAAACTGAGCTAGGATGCTTTAAGAGATTTCAGAGCTTCATTTCTTTCTTGCTGGATTTGTACTACTTCTATACAGTATGTTGACGCATTTTTCGTGATTTATTATCACTCAGTCTTTATTTATGATTATTACTCACTGAGTTGGAGTACTCACTTTACTCCCTGCACCTTGTGTGCAGATTCAGTTATTACCGAACCTGGTAGCGGGTATTGGTTGATCGGAGGCAGAGTCATCGGAGTTTAGAAAGGTAGCTACCGGCATTCGCAACACTGCTTTTCTCCCTCTTTATTCTATTAGATTGTACTTAGTACATTTCAGACTTTGTCAGTTGTATTTGGACCTGAGTAGATGCTCATGACTAGTGACACCCCGGTATCGGGCTGTGTTGGGTTGCATTCCATGAATTATTTTGTATTTCCATTGTTACTTCTGAGTTTATATCATGTGTTAGACGTAATGCGTATTGTTTAATTGCTTAAGAACTGGATTGGAAATGTGTCAGCTGAACTTGTCTTCACGAGAGGCGCCATAACGATCGGGTCTGGATTTAGGTTCGTGACATCATCATCATCATCATCATCATCATCATTATTATTATTATTATTATTATTATTATTATTATTATTATTATTATTATTATTATTATTTTCTTCTGTATTTTTGCTCTATCTTCCACTTTTAATATTTTTTGTATTGAAAGGATAGATAATATTTTATGTTGATCTTTATTTGTTTTGATATAAAGGGCATTGCCACCATACGGCAGAATTAACAAAAGAAAAAGCATTTACTAAACATTCCATTTCGGTTTTTCTGAATGATAATTTAAAATAATAATAATAATAATAGTATAGAAGACCAATATGAAGATTGAAATTTCATAACATTAACATATCAACTTAAAAAGCACAAAAATCATAACTAAATCAACATACATGAAAATAAAAGAAAGTAAAGAGATAGAAAAACACAAAACTAATCATAATCAATTTCAACCGAATTATTATCAGAAGTTCCTTTTCCCTTACATACCGCTCTTGGCCGCGATAGTGAAGAAGCGTGGTTTCTACTGTTGGAGGAAAATGCTTGTAGATTTTTCTTGTAATATACTCTAAAAATAATCTTACTATTAAGTTTCGGAAAATATGAAACTGAATCAACATATACAATACTTACGCATATATATTTTCTGGAGTTAAGGTATAAGAAACAAAAGTATTTTATGTGAAAAAAACTCAAGAAGTTATTGTAATATTCAAAGAAATAAAATTTAAAGGACATAATAATTTACCAGATCGTCGTAGTTGATGTTTGAATCAGTCATAACCACTTCAAATGTGGGAGGATTCTGTTCTTCATTATCACTGCTAGTGAAGAGTAAGATAGAGCTTGTTTGGTAGAGGGAGAGGCATCCATAATTTAGGGTTTGTAGGTGAGTATGTTTTTCATAGTTTGGGTTTGAGTATGTGACTATATATGGGGGCCAACCCAGTCCAACAATATTTTAAATTTGAGATGCTTTTTTGGTTCAATTTTGATAGATTTTTTTCCTTCCTAATCTTGAAATTAATGGTGTTGGAAGAAATAAATGGTATTAGTTGACATAAATAGTGTTAGTTGAAATAAATGGTGTTATATGAAATAAATGGTGTTATTTTATCTTCTCCATTCCAAAAGAATTCGAGAGAAGAATTGATTTAAAAAGAAATAGTCTTTGAAATTGATTTCATTCGGAAGAAATGAAAATAGCAAAGAAAACCAATATGATTCAATTTCGGTTTTTTTTAATGATAATTAAAAAAAATTATAGTAAAGAAGACCAATATGGATATTGAAATTTCATAACATAATACTTCAACAAAATAAAGCACAACAACCATAACTAAAGCAACATAGATGAAAATAAAAAATAATAAAAGATAAATCAACACAAATACATCCTAGAAACTATTTAATTTAAACTGTATGAAGTTCCTTCTCCCATTAAGGACAACATGCAATGTTGAAACATCAATCAACATAAATATGATGACGAAACCTCGCTTGTTGTAATTCTCCAAAACAAAAAGTCTCCAGCCTATCTTGAACATTTTTTGATCACCAACGTCATAATTACATATCACTCTTTGCCACGATAGTGAAGAAGCACGTGTTCCACTGTCGGAGGAATAAGCTTGTAGATTTTCTTCGAATATACTTTAAAAAACATTACTATTAAGTTTCGAAAAATATGAAACTGAATCAAAGAAATAAAGTTTAAAAGACATGCGACCCGACCGGTCATTTTGAGCTCTAGCGTGTCGTTCGGCAGTTTGAGGCCATGAAAAGTTTCACTTCAGGTATTATGACTTGTACACATGGTCAGAATTGAGTTTCCGGAAAGTTCGGAGTTGATTTGGGAAGAGAATTCTCATTTCGTAACCTTTAATTTGAAAGAATTGACCAGGATTGTATTTTGAGTAAACTACCTCGGAATCGAGATTTGAAGGTTTTTTCAGGTCCGTAAGATAATTTCGGACTTGGGCGTATGTCCGAATCGGGTTTTGGAAGACCGGGATCGTTTCGGCACCTTTTGAGGAAGTTAGCATTTTTGGAAGAATTTTATATGTTTGGATTGAAGAGCATTTCTATGTTATCGATGTCCGTTTGGGGTTCTGAGTTCGGGAATAGCTCCGTATGGTGATTTTGGTATTGGAAGCGCGATCGGAAGTGAATTCGGAGGTCCGTAGGTCATTTTGGAGTCATTTGGCGAAAGTTAGAGATTTGAAGGTTTTTGAGAAGTTTGACCGAAAATGGACTTTTTGAGATCGGGGTCGGATTCCGATTTCGAAAGTTGGAGTAGGTCCGTAATGTCGAATATGACTTGTGTGCAAATTTGAGGTCAATCGGACGTGATTTGATAGGTTTCGGCATCGAATGTAGAAGTTTGAAGTTTTAAAGTTCATAAAGTTCGAATTGGGTATGATTCGTGATTTCGACATTGTTTGATGTAATTTGAGGCCTCGAGCAGGTCCGCATTATATTTTGGGACTGGTTGGTATGATTGATTGGGGGTCTCGGGGGCCTCGGATGGATTCCGGATGGTTAATGGATCAATTTTAGAATGAGGAAGAATTGAGGTAGCTGATATCTGGTGTAACCGCACATGCGAGGTATTGGCCGCAGGTGCAGAGCCGCAGAAGCGGCCATGTGGTCGCATGTGTGGTTTGGGGAAGAAGTGCAGTTACCGCAGGCGCGGACTTTTACCTGCAGATGCGGGTGAGAATCTGCTCTGAGGAGACCGCAGAAGCGGATTTTTTGCCCTGAGCCTGGGACCACAGAAGCGGCACATGTGCTGCAAAAGTGAGGCCGCAAGAGCGTTTTATGCACCGCAGGTGCGAAAAAGCTAGAGGCAGTGAGATTCTTTTAAATCGAGGGTTGAGTTTATTTCAACCCCATTTCTTCCATTAGAGCCGATTTTGGGGCAACTTTGAGGTGCCATTTTCACCATCAAGCATGAGGTAAGTGGTTTATGTTAGTTTTGAGTTAAATACATAATTGTATATGGATTTGAGCATGAAAATTTGTGGAAAACTTGGGGTTTAAGGGAAAACTTAGAAAATTAGTATTCTTGAATTTTGACCATGATTTTGGACATAAAATTGAGAGTAAATTATATATTTGAGTTCGTGAGGTTATAAATGAATTTGCATAATTATTGGCTAGTTTTAGAGCATTGTGCATCGGTTTGAGTCTTCGGAAGGGCGTTAAATACCGATTATGGAACTTCGGAGCGAGATGAGTCTCCTTTCTAACCTTGTAAGAGGGAATTGTCCCCATAGGTAAATTAATTGAATATGTGCTATTATTTGTGGGGGCTACGTATACACAAGGTGATGAGAGTCCATGCGTAGCTACAATTATGCTTATGTCCGGGTAGTCTAGGACCCAAAATCGTGCTTACTTGTAATAAATGTAACCTTATTGATACTTTAAATTGCTTATATCATATCGAAGTGGCAAATGATTTTCTAAAAGAGTTAGACTTCATTTTCTTTACTTGTAAAAAAGGAAAATTTACACCTCCTTGAATAATCTTTCCTTGATGAATTATTGATTTGACTGTTTGAATGTATTTATCTATTGTGAACGGGTCGAACGCCTCGGTAAATTAATTAGATATATCTACGGTTCACTTCATGCTTGTATTGCTTGCCTTGAAATTTATTGAAGTGGTATTGTTTCTTCCCGACTTTAGAATATATGTATAAATGATGAAAAAGAATTTGGGAATTTCCTATAAAAGAAAGAATTATTTACTTGCTTCATTCTATTGAATTACAATCATGTTTATAAAAATTCTAGGCTTAGTATATTATGGATGTATCATTATTGGACCACTAGTAAGTGTCGAAGTCGACCACTCGTCTCTACTTCTTCGAGATTAGACGGGATACTTACTGAGTACACGTTATTTTCGTACTCATGTTACACTTGTTGTGCATTTTGGTTGCACAAGCACATGTACTTCTAGTGGCCTATTGGGCGTAGCAGCATGGATAACAGGGGGGCTAGGTGAGCTGCATTTCTCGAGGCGATCCGCAGCCAGTATAATCTCTTTCAGTGTATTTTATTTACTTTCTGTCCAATTTGTATTCTGGACAGTTTTGTACTTTATTCAAATCATTAGTAATTGCTCATGCACTTGTGACACCGGGTTCTAGGATGTCTATCGGATTAGTCAGTATTTTGAAATTATTAAAGATATCATTATTTATCCAGTAGAATTTATTCTCTATGGTTTAAATGTATAAACGAAGTAAATTTAGAAATATTTAAAACGAGAAGTTACTAGTTATTTAGTGTTGGCTTGCTTGATAATGGTGTCCGGCGCCATCACGACTCTTAGTGTATTTTGGATCGTGGCAAATATACCAGATCGTTGTAGTCGATGTCTAACCGTGATTTTATAGTAATTTTATTTTTCTTAAATTTTTATGATTTGATAACTGTTGATTATCCCAACTAGCAATGAACCCTGAACACTATCTTTACATTATGTTATTGCAGTTTCTTCCAAAGAGTATCTGTAGCTATCTTTCTCCTATTTTGGCTAAAATAATGCTTCCACATAATGGGAAGGAGCGGGCTGTAACTCTCACAAGTGATGTTCGGAGAAGATTTGTCAATGGGTGAAAACAATTTGTTGTCGACAATAATCTGAAAAAAGGGAATGTTCTTCTTTTTGAACTAGTTCAGGCTACATCTGGAGTTGTGATCTTCTCTGTTGAAGTGCTAGGATTAACTAATGCTTAGCTTGATAATTTCTTCTCTATATGTAATGACTTCAAATGGATCAAAGTAGTGGATTATATGATTCTTCTTTATAATATTGTTTGTGTTTTTTTCATTTATTATTGTTATATTTATTTATTTTAAGAAGACTACTGGTTTAAAAATAGCCAATTAAAATTGAAAAGTCATTTAACAATATATTTAGTGCAGAAGTCCTCCTATTCTTTCCTATCATTTTACAACCAAGAACAAGACTAGAAAGATTATTTTCTTTATTACAAAAAAAGTTTAAAAATGGATATTAATTTGCTCATAGAGAAGTGAAAAATCAACACGGAAAATCAAAACCTAAACCTAAACCTAAACTTAAACATAAACCTAAACCTAATCCTAAACAAGGATCAAATAATCTTTACATGGATTACTCAAGTTGTAACGACCTGGCCGGTTATTTTGCTTTTTAGAATCCTGTTTACCTAAATAATACTTCCCGTTCTTGCTTTAGCTAACTTACGACTTGCGGAGGTTGCTGGTTCGGGATTTGGAAGGGTTTGGGTTGATATAAGCTGTAACGACCCGACTGGTCGTTTTGCCTTTTAGAACCCCGTTCTCTTAAATAAGACTTCTCGTGCTTGCTTTAACTAATTTATAACTTGCGAGGACGGTTGGTTTGGGAGTTGGAAGAGTTTTGAGTAAAAATATGTCCAATTATTTCTTTAAGATTCTCTTAAAAAACCAAGTTTGACTTCGGTCAATTTTTCGAGAAAACAGACCCGAATTTGAGATTTGACGGTCCATGAGGGTCCGTGGAAAATATGGAACCTGGGCATATACCCGGAATCGAATTCTGAGTTCCCTAGCCCGAGTAATGAATTTTTATTGGAAATTGTTAAATTGAAGTTTTAAAGAATTAAAGAAACTAAGAAATCATTGATTTCCTAGGTACCGGGCTCGAATTTTGATTCTGAAGCTTGGTACAGGTCTGAAATATCAGTTAAGACATGCCCGTAAAATTTGATGTCAATCCGAGTAGTTTAAGGGCGTTTTGGCCCGTTAGAAGAGAATTAAGAACTTGAAGTTCAATAGTTTGATTCATTTGGTTTTAGGGGATGATTCCAAGATTTAGCGTTGTTTTGAGTGTTCCGAGGGTTCGAGTAGGTCCGCCTCGTGATTTGAGACTTGTCAGTATGTTCAGGCGGGGCTCGGGAGCCCCGAGCGTCAAACGAGCGAGGTTTGAGTAAATTAGGAAAATTGAAGAATAGCTGAAGGTTTGATGCTTCTGTCATAACCGCATATGCGGTTCTAGGACTGCAGAAGCGGGACCGCAGATGCGGTCCGAATATTGTAGAAGAGGCCAATGGCCAGGCCAGGAGGAACCGCAGGAGTGGCTCGAAAGCCGCAGAAGCGGACCTCAGAGCGCAGAAGCGGTCCAGCCATTTTCGCCTAGTTCTGCAAATGCAGTCCTCCTCAGAGCGCAGAAGCGAAAATCGCTGGGCAGTGAGTTCATTTAATTCGAACTCAAAGGCCATTTATTTCATTTCTACTCTACACTTAGGCGATTTGGGGGCTTCCAAAGAGAGGATTTCAACATAGCACTTAAAGGTAAGTTAATTTCATTCATTATTGGTTTAAATACATGTATATTAAGTTGATTAAACACTAAAAATTAGGTGAAATCAAACGGGTTAGAGCTAGACCTAGATTTTAAGTAAAATCAAGATTTAACCATGAAATTTGTTATAAAATGAAGTAGAATTCATATATTATTGATCCTTCGGTTATAGAGAACAACTTTCTTCGAAAAATCTCGGAATCCGGGCACGTGGGCCCGAGGTCGGAATTTAGGAAACTTGTGGAAAAGGGTGGAAAATTACTTAAATAGTTAGAATTCAACCTTGTAAGCCTTTATTGACTAGTCTTAATTTATTTAACTAGTTTGTGATCGTTCGGCTCTGAATTGAGGACTTGGGCTTGTTCTTGATATTGGAAGTGCACTTTGGAGCGAGGTGAGTCTCCTTTCTAACCTTGTAAGACGGAAATGTCCCCATAGGCATAATAATTGAATTAATTGTCATTGTATTCGGAGGCTACGTACGCACTAGGTGTCGAGAGTCCGTGCGTAGCAACTGTTATGCTAAGTCCGGGTAGTTTAGGACCCATAAGCATGCTTTACGTTATATTCTAGTCCAGTTTGATTAACTTGGATTCGTATGAACTCTTTTGATTAAGAAGAATGATACTAGAGAATGACCCTTATCTTCTTGGTCCTTTAAGAGAGAGTGATTGGCATTTCTATGTATAGTTACTCCTCATGTATATACTGATTGTTGTTGTTGCTTGTCAATGAGCTTATTCCTATTTGACCGCGTCACACGGGTGATTCGCAAGCGGGGTGATAGATGCATTTATGGTTTGAGCTGTTCGACCCTCGATAGTGCACAAATTACTTTTATGTTGGATCGGGCCGTACGTTCCTCGGTGATTATCTGCGCATGATTTATTTGGCATTCTATTGTGGGTTAAACTTCATAATCTTTTAAATATATAAATGGACGCTCGTGCTGAGAATCTAAAGGAAGAATTGTTGTTTTATACTTACTAATCCTTACGATTTGAGTTATTTCTACTTATTATAAATTCCCCTCATTTTTCATGACCTTAGTAAGTATCGAGTCGACCTCTCGTCTCTACTTCTTCGAGATTAGACGGTATACTTACTGGGTACATATTGTTTATGTACTCATGCTACACTTCTGTACTTAATTGTACAGGATCTGAGACAGGTGGATCTGGTTATCATTCTGGTGCGCACCCGTGAGCGGACCTGGGACTTCTACAGTGAGCTGCTTTTCCTCCATGCTGACCCGCAGCCGAAGAAGTCTTTCCTTTGTACTTTTATTTTTCTATCTATCCTGTTTCAAATAATAGGATAGTATGATATTCTTTTGGGTGTATATTCTACTAGCTGCCCGTAGCTTGTGACACCAGGTTCTGGCACTCACTTTGGTAGACATTTATTTTTTGGGGGGATTTATAATTATGTTATTTACGGTATTTCGCTCTTCTGGCTTAATTCCAAATTAAGTATCTATTTCACTCATTTCTGATTAAAAGCAACATAAGAATTTAGTAATGTTTTCGCGATGGCTTGCCTAACAATGGTGTCAGACGCCCTCATGACCTATTGTGGAAATGGGTTGTGACAACATGGTATCAGAGCACTAGGTTCACGTAGGTCTCACGAGTTATGGGCAAACCTAATAGAGTCTTGTAGATCGGTACAGAGACGTCTGTATTTATCTTCGAGAGGCTATAGGGTATTAGGAAGACTACTCTTTATTCATTTCCTATTGTGCAGTGGTTAGTATACTAAATTTCCCTCTTCTACTCTCTCACAGATGGTGAGGAATCGCATCGCTGATGTTCCGGACCTGGGAGGAGCTGCTCCCCCCATTGCTAGAGGCCAAGGTAGAGGTTGGGGAAGGGCACCGGCCCGTGGTAGGGGACGAGGGCATCCCAGAGCCATTCAAGTAGCACCACCAGCAGATCCTGCGGGGGATCCTATCATTGAGGAGCACGGCGAGGTTCCCGTATCTAAGCCTACGCCGGCGGATTTCATGACAGCACCAGGATTTCAGGAGGTCATGGGCCGCATGCTACGATTCATGGACACTATGACTCAAGCTGGTTTATTTCCAGCAGACCCAGCTACTTCATAGGCAGGAGGGGGAGCCCAGACCACTACTGCTCAGGCTCCAGGTCATGCAGCTGCAGTATATCAAACTTCGGGTGCACTACCCGCAGATGGGGCTCATCCAGTTGCTGTGGTGGCACCCCAGCCCAGGCCAGCTGTGGATGGTGATCCACAGAAGTTATTGGACAGATGGACCAGGCTTCATCCTCCGGTCTTCGGGGGTGAGCGTCATAAGGATGCCCAGGACTTCCTTGACATGTGCAGGGACAAACTGCACAACATAAGGATATTGGAGTCGCATGGAGTTGACTTTACTACTTTTCAGCTAGAGGGCAGGGCCCGTAGATGGTGGCAGTATTATACACTTGGCAGGCCAACAGGTTCTCCTCCCCTCACTTGGGGTCAGTTCACACGGCTATTCCTGGATCGGTACATTCCACCCTCTGTAAGGGAAGAGTTACGGTATCAGTTTAAGTATTTAAAGCAGGGTCAGATGTCAGTGATCGATTCAGAGGCGAGGTTCTCTGAATTGTCTCGCCATGCACTTATGATACTCCCCACAAAGGCAAAGAGAGTACAGAGGTTTGTTGCAGGGTTACACCCTACTATCTGATCTGGTATGGCCCGAGAGGTAGAGATGGGTACAGGGTATCAGCTAGTGATTGAGATTGCTCGCAGGATTGAGGGTTATCGTTTGAGGGGTAGAGAGAAGATGCAGTAGGATAAGAGGGCTAGATTTTCAGGAGAGTTCAAAGGTGCCCCAGCTAGGGGTAGAGGTCACTTCGGGAGGGGTCAGCCCAGCAGGCCCTCACACTCAGCACCACCACCCCCTTCCCGAGGTGCCCAAATGAGGCCTTATTTCAGTGTGATACCGGAGGGTTCTTACCGCCCACCAGCTACTCAAGGTTCCTTCGGTAGGTATTCTGGGTATCAGGATTCTTCTAGTGCTCCCTTCAGCGTCGTGCCAGAGAGTTCCTATCATTCGCCAGCTATCCAGGGTTCTTCCAATGGGTATCCGGGTCGGCAGACTCAGACTGCAGGGTAGCAGGCCATGCTGCCTAGAGCGTGCTACGAGTGTGGAGATCCAGGTCACCTGAAGAGGACTTGCCCCACGCTTCGGGGTAAGGCAGTACAGCAGGATCATCAACTCGTGATTCCAGCACTAACTGCCCAGCCACCTAGAGGTAGAGGGCAGGCTGGTAGGGGCCGTCCTAGAGGCGGAGGCCAGACAGGGAGAGGTTAGCCCTTTATTGCTCAGTCAGGTGGAGGCCAGCCAGCTGGTGCTCCAGCTAGGTTCTATGCTCTTCCAGCCAGGCCAGATGCATTGGCATCAAATGTTGTCACCACAGGTATTATTTCCATTGGTGGTAGGGATGCTTCGGTATTATTTGATCCAGGGTCTACTTATTCATATGTATTATCTCTGTTCGCTTGCTTCCTGGTTATTTCTCCTGAGCCTTTGGGTGTTCCTGTTCATGTGTCCACTCCTGTGGGTGATTCTATGGTTGTGGATTGGATCTACCGGTCCTGTGTGGTCACTTTCTGTGGTTTCGAGACTAGAGCAGATCTTCTGTTGCTGGATATGATCGATTTTGAGGTCATCTTGGGCATGGATTGGTTATCTCCATATCACGCCGTCCTTGATTTCCATGCCAAGATTGTTTTGCTAGCGATGCCAGGATTGCCGAGATTGGAATGGAAGGGTTCCATAGTTGATATGCCTAGCAGGGTTATTTCTTTCCTGAAGGCTCAGCATATGGTCGGAAAAGGGTGTTTGGCTTACTTAGCTTATGTTCGAGACACCACTGTAGAGTCTTCGATGATTGATTCAGTGCCAGTAGTCCGAGAGTTCACCGATATTTTTCCTTCTGATCTTCCCGGCATGCCTCCGGATCATGATATTGATTTCTGTATTGATTTGGCCCTAGGCACTCAGCCTATATCTATCTCATCGTACCGTATAGCTCCTAAGGAGTTGAAGAAGTTGAAGGAGCAGCTAGAGGAGTTGTTAGCAAAGGGATTTGTCAGTCCTAGTGTATTGCCTTGGGGCGCACCAATGCTATTTGTGAAGAAGAAGGATAGGACTATACGGATGTGCATCGATTACCGCCAGTTGAACAAGGTCACCATCAAGAACAAGTACCCGTTGCCTCGTATTGATGATTTGTTTGACCAGCTGCAGGGAGCTAGGGTGTTCTCTAAGATTGACTTGAGGTCAGGGTATCAACAACTGAAGATTCGAGACTCGAATGTTCCGAAGACTGCATTCAGGACTAGATATGGCCACTATGAGTTTCTGGTGATGTCCTTCGGCTTGACTAATTCCCCAGCAACATTTATGGATTTGATGAACCGGGTATTCATGCCTTATAATGATTCCTTTGTTATCGTCTTCATTGACGACATCTTGATATACTCACGTAGCCTGGGGGAGCACGAGCAGCATTTGAGAGTAGTGCTTCAGACCTTGCGAAAGCAGAAGCTATATGCTAAGTTCTCCAAGTATGAGTTTTGGCTAGAGTCAGTGGCGTTCTTGGGGCATGTTGTGTCAGGAGAGGGTATTAAGGTGGATCCCAAGAATATTGAGGCAGTTCAGGGTTGGCCACATCCTACTTCAGTGACCGAGATCAGGAGTTTCCTGGGGTTAGCAGGCTATTACCGGCGATTTGTGCAGGGCTTTTCATCTATTGCATCACCCTTGACTAGATTGACCTAGAAGGGTGCTCCATTCCATTGGTCCGATGATTGTGAGGAGAGCTTTCAGAAGCTCAAGACAACTTTGACTACGGCACCAGTTCTTGTATTGCCTTCCGGTGCAGGGATGTATACAGTATATTGCGATGCTTCACGCATTGGTTTGGGCTGTGTGTTGATGCAAGAGGGGAGAGTTATTGCATATGCTTTGCGTCAGCTAAAGATTCATGAGAAGAATTACCCTATGCACGATCTGGAGTTGGCGGCGATTGTTCATGCTCTTAAGATATAAAGGCACTATTTGTATGGGGTGCCTTGTGAGGTTTATACTGACCACCGCAGCTTACATCATTTGTTTAAGAAGAGGGATCTCAATTTGAGGCAGCACAGGTGACTTAAGCTACAAAAGGATTATGACATTACCATTCTTTATCATTCGGGCAAGGCGAATGTGGTCGTGGATGCCTTGAGCAGAAAGGCGGAGAGTATGGGTAGCTTGGCATTCATTCCAGCAGAGGAGGGGACCCTAGCCTTGGACATCCAGTCCTTAGCTAATAGGATTGTAAGGTTGGACATTTCAGAGCCCAGCCGAGTTCTAGCATGTGTAGTTCCTTAGTCTTTGCTATTGGGGCAAATCAAGGCCCGGCAGTTCGATAATCCACATTTGGCGGATCTCAGAGAGATGGTACTTTAGGGAGGTGCCAAGGAGTTTTCTATTGCTGAGGATGGAATTTTGCGACTCCAGGGTCATCTATGTGTTCCTAATGTTGATGGTCTGAGGAGGAGGATTCTAGAGAAGGCACACAGTTTGCGGTATTCTATCCACCCGGGAGTTACGAAGATGTATCGTGACTTGAAGTAGCATTATTGGTGGTGGGGGATGAAGAAAGACATAGTGAAGTATGTGACCAAGTGTTTGAATTACCAGCAGGTCAAGTATGAACATCAGAGGCTGGGTGGCCACCTTCAGCAGATGCATATGCCAGAGTGGACGTGGGAACGCATCACCATGGACTTCATAGTTGGGTTGCCGTGGACTTTGCGGAAGGTTGATTCGGTGTGGGTCATTGTGGATAGGTTGACCAAGTCGGCTCATTTCATTACAGTGGCGACTACTTATACAGCGGAAAAGTATGCTCAGATTTATATTCGGAAGATAGTCTGATTGCATGGCGTGCCGGTTTTCATCATATCAAACAGAGGCCCTCAGTTCACTTCCCATTTCTGGAGAGCCATTCAGAGTGAGTTGCGGACCCGTGTAGAGCTTAGCACAACATTCCATCCTCAGACCGACGGGCAGTCGGAGCGGACATTTTCTTGCCTTTAGTGGAGTTTGCGTACAATAACAACTATCAGTCCAGCATAGAGATGGCCCCGTATGAGGCTTTATATTGCCGACGTTGTCGTTCTTCTATCGGGTGGTTTGAGCCCGGTGAGGCTAATTACTTGGCACAGACTTGGTACAGGATGCCTTGGATAAGGTAAAGTTTATTTAGGAGAGACTTCGCATAGCTCACTCCAGACAGAAGAGTTACACGGATCAGAAGGCACGTGATGTATCATTTATGGTTGGCGAGAAGGTTCTCTTGAAAGTCGCACCCATGAAGGGCATTATGATGCTCGGTAAGAAGGGCAAGTTGAGCCCAAGGTTTATTGGCCCCTTTGAGGTTTTGAGACGAGTTGGGGAGGTTGCCTATGAGCTTGCTTTACCCTCTAGTTTATCGGGAGTTCACCCAATTTTTCATGTTTCGATGCTTCGGAAGTATCATGTCGACCTATCCCATGTGTTGGACTTCAGTACTATTCAGTTAGATGAGAGTTTGGGATATGAGGAGGAGCCAGTTGCCATTGTTGATAGGCAGGATCGCCAGTTGCGGTCCAAGAGGATTTCTGCAGTGAGAGTCCAGTGGAGGGGCCAACTGGCCGAGGAGGCGACCTGCTATTCCGAGAAGGACATGCGAGCAGATATCCCCACTTATTCAGCAAACCAGGTACTTTTCTATGTTCGTTCGAGGATGATCGTTGGTTTAAGAGGTGGAGAATGTAACGACCCGACTGGTCATTTTACCTTTTAAAACCCCGTTCCCTTATGTGTCAAATAATAATAATCAAGACTGAGGCATGATATAATATGCATAAACAGGATTGAGTACAGAATACCAATGCAGCAAAAGGTATGACAGCAAGAAACGACCTCTCATGTCTCAATAGTATTGGCGTGAAGCCTTAGAATGATAATTACCATGATTTGCAGCTCATTAATTTAATCATATAGTTACAACACAGACATTAGCAAGACCAAGTCACTAAGCGGAGCTATGGAATAATCCAGGCTGCAATTCCCGCGGTCCATGCCAACAACCCCGTCACTTGGCATTTGCATCACCTCAATAGTAATAATTGAACACATAATTCGAGGTTTCGAACCCTCAAAACCAAGTTTGGAAGCGTTACTTACCTCAAGCGAAGCCAAACTCTAGACCATGATGACCTTGCCTCTCTATTCGGCCTCCAAATGCCCCGTATCTAACCAAAATTAGAACCATAACATCAATATATGCTAAGCGAACAAAGCCCATGCGAAAAATAATCAAATTACATCACAAATCCCGAAATTGGTCAAGCCCGACCCCCGGTACCATACCTCGGATTCTGATAAAAAATCACACCACTAAGATCCTTATCCTCCCACGAGTCTATACATACCAAGAACGTCAAAATCGGACATCAAATGGACCTTCAAATCACCACTCAAAGCTCTTCAAAACTCAAGCCCTAACCCTCCTTTTTAGGCTTTAAATCTCACTAATTTCATGATTAACAATAGAGAAATGGCCATAAATACAAATAATAAGGCTTAAGAAGCTTACCCAACTGAAACTCTTCGATTTCCTTGAAAAATCACAGCCCTAGCTCTCTTCCCGTTTTTAAAAATGGTGAAACTTAGCAAAATTTTGCGGAGGCATCTATTTATATGTACTTCCCAGCGATATCGCACATACGGTCCATTCCCTGCACCCGTGGGACCGCTTCTGCAGTTTTTCATTTAATTTCCCTTACTGCACCTGCGACCCAATCTCCGTATCTGTGGGCTCGCAGGTGCGACATACCTTCCGCATCTGCGGTGCTCGCCCAAACAGTTGACCTTCGCTTCTGCGGTCAATACACCATTTCTGCGGCTCGCACCTGTGGTCCCCAATCTGCAGGTGCGGTTATGACATAAACTTAGTAGCTGAAGCTGCTCAAACTAATTTTCAAAGTATGAACAATTCATATACAACTATTCAAACTTATACCAATCTTCGGAAGACTCAAAACAACATCAAATCATCATCGGATTCAAGCCTAAGACACTCCAAAACTTTTGAATTTCGCTTTCGATAAAAAATCTACCAAACCTCATCCGAATGACTTGAAATTTTGCACACACGTCACAAATGACACCACGGACCTACTCCAGTTTCTGGAATTCCATTCCGACCCCTATTTCAAATTTTCCATTATCAACCTGAAAACACGAAAATTCCAATTTTGCCAATTCAAGCCTAAATCTACCACGGACCTCCAAATTACATTCCTAACATGCTTCTAAGTCCCAAATCACCTCACGAAGCTATCCGAATCATAAAAATCAACTTCCAAGATCGTTTACTCACAAGTCATCTTTCGGTTGACTTTTCCAACTTTATAACCAATTTAAGAGACTAAGTGTCTCGTTCCTTTCTAAAATCATTCCGAACCCGATCTGACTAACCCAACATAACATAAAAGAGCTGAACCACACAAATGAAGCAAAAATGGGGAAAATGAGGCTAAAACTCTCAGAACGACCGATCGGGTCGTTACATAAATACTCTATTCTACAGAGGTTGAATGCGGCAACTAGTAACACATCAAACTAAACAATCTAACTGATAATAGACAAACTAAACAATAATCAAAGTGAACCAAATACTCTTATCAACAATCAAGCTGAATAATTTTTTGAAATCTTCATTCCTACAAACATTCCATCTAACAACACAGATGACATAACACTTGCTCCAACATCACTTTCATCAACATATGAACTTGAAGATTGTTCTTCACTGTAAATATTTTTATTTTGGAATTCATTGAATGCTGCTACTGCTTCATCATAAGATTTGTAAGACTTGAGATACTTCATTTGAAACCTGTAACCATAGGAGCACACTCACACCAAGAGTTATATAATCTGGGCCTTTTACCACGAAATACCACATACACCTTCGATGTCGATATATTATCATCTTGAGATCCATTTTTAAACTCATTAAAAGCTGTTATGGCTTCATCATACGTTTTGAAGGCCTTGAAGATGCTGCCCTTGACACCAATAACCATAGGAGCACACTGATGCCAAGAGTTTTACAATCCTTGTCTCTTACCACGAAACACTACATAAACTTTTGAAGCATTATTCCTCTTCCTGTGGTCCATTCCTTAATCTAACCCTAAGAAAGATAAGAGATGAAGAAGGAAAAAATAAATTAAAGATAGAAATTAAAATGGAGATGGAAAAGCTTCTTAGTTGAAGCACTATATATTTAAGTGTTAGGGTTAGAAATTAATACTATATTATTTTAGTGATACAATAATATAGAAACTATAATATAGTAGTTTAATCGTATTTTTTAGTATACTATGCGTATGTTTTAGTTTTCGTATATGAGTATATGCATATGTATATGAGTATAAATTACTTTATAAAAAATAGTGTAGCATGCATGTGTAAATGTGAAAGAAGCATGGGGAAGGTAAGACAATTAAACTAATGAGAGAGAATTGGAGGAAAAAATTTAAATTAAAAAATAAATCTGCTAAAGGGTATATCTGGAAAATAAAAATGTCTAAATATCCATTATGCCCTCAAAAGTCGTGCTAAGTCACCATAATACCCCCATTCTGGATATTTGGGCCATTCTTTATTTGTCCAAATATATTTTTCGAAAAACTTTTACTCCTTCCTTATCATATTGAAACTAAAAATAGTTGACTCAAATTATTTGTCACTTCAAAAGTTCAAGACAAAATTAATTCTCGTTTTTCTTTTTAACCCTTAGTAATAATTATTCTTGAAGACTACAAATACCTCAATTAAGGATAACTTTGTTCAAATACCAGTGAAGAAAGATTAAATATTAAGACATAAGTAAGGGTAAATGTGATGACCCAAAATATCATCTTAAATTAATTAATCATCTCGGTATTTTAAGACCTTGAGAAGTGGTATCAATAATTTCTCGACTTGCGCGCACTGTCCGTATAATTTTTCGGAAGGTTTTTATGTGAAAAATGAATTAAATTGTGAATTACAGCAACTGAGTTGACTTCGGTTAATATTTTGACAAAACGAACATGGATCTGAGCTTTGACCATTCCGATAGTTCCGTATCGTGATTTGGGACTTGGTCATATGTCCGAAATCGAATTCGGAGGTCCATAGATCAAATTATCGCCATTTAACGGAATCTAAAAATCTAAGGCTAAAGATTTCTTAAGTTTGACTAGAGATTTGACTTTTGAGCAAACGACCCCAGAATGGTATTTTAATGATTCCAATAGTTCCGTTAGGTGATTTGAAACTTAGGAGCGCGATCGAAATGCAATTTGGAAGTCCGTGGAAGGTTTAGGCTTGAATTGGCGAAAGTGAGATTTTGATATAGAGGTCGGAATAGAATTTCGAGAGTTGTAATAGTTTCGTTGTGTCATTTGAGATGTGTATGCAAAATTTCAGGTCATTCGGAGGCGGTTTGATTGGGTTTTTGATCGAAAATGAAATTTGGAAGTTTTTAGAAACTTAGGCTTGAATTTGATGTGTTTTGGGTAATTGATGTTGTTCGAGGTGTTCCGAAGGTTGGAACAAGTTTTAATGATGTTATGGGGTGTGTTGGCATGTTTGGTCGGGCTCCCATAAGGCTCGGATAAGTTTTGGAAGAGTTTTTGGAAGATTTTTGTCATTTTGAGCATAAGCATGTAATGATCCAAAGGCTCATTTTTAGTTCTAGAGATCGAAATTTGATTTTGAGACTTCCAGAATTTTGATAATGAATTATAGCAGTGATTTGGAAAGTTTGGTCTAATTTTATCAAGTCGTAACTGGGTTTTTAACGCGAATCATGAGTAAATTATTTAACGAGCGAAATGGGTATTGCACTGAGCAGGTTCGTATTATTATTTGTGACTCATAGGAAGAAGAATCATCAAATTCCGAGTTCGTATGATGGAGTTAGAGCATTTTTAGTGAAATAAAAAGCTGCTGAAATTTTCTAGGCAATTGCTGGTGCAGATGCGGTGAACAGTACCGTATCTGCGGTGAACAGTAAAAATTGCACCTGCGGCGAACAGTACCGCAGATGCGAAAATTCCTGGACAGTGTATAGTTCGAGCAGTCCGAGATTTTTCTCATTTTTGGAGCTATGGAGGTCGGATTGAAGCGATTTTCGAAGCGATTTTCACCATATGGATTGGGGTAAGTGTTCTATATCCAAAAGTGATTACATTTAATTATTCTATGGTTATTTTCATCAAGTATTAGTGAATTAAATGGAAGAAATTTGAGAAAATTTGTAAACTTTTCAAAAACGGAAATTCCAGATTTGGAGGCCGAATTATTGTTGGATTTTGGTAAAATATATATGGTTGGACTCGTGGTTGGATGGGGTTTCATATTTTGTAACTTTTGCCGGGTTCTGAGATGTGGTCCCCGCGGGCGAATTTGGAGTGTAATTTCGGATTTTTGATGGAAAATGTAGAATTTCATATGAAATTAATTCCTATAATTTTTGTTGACGGAATCGAGTTGTTTATGACTAGATTTGAAGCTTCGGACAAATTCGCGAGGCAAAGGCTTATTGGAATTTTTAATTGGTAGCAAAGCGAGGTAAGTTTTTGGTCTAACCTTAGCTTGAGGGATTAGGAGTTGTGTCCTATTTGTTATGTGTTATTTGTTGAGTACGAGATATCGGCATGGTGATGAGTATCTATACGTTGGAGTCAAGCATGCCCGTCAGTCTTATACTTTGATTAATGTGACTCCTATTTGACTTAACTGAAGAGTTTCGCCTCTTCTATTGTTGTGTTATATTTTTATAGCTACTTCACTCGTGTTGATTTCCTTATTATTGACTTATATATTGTGGGATCGTTGCTACGTGTTAGTTTTCCTGTTTGAACTGTTTCCTTTATGCCAGTATTTTTTTCAGTGGTTATTCCTTTGAGCTGGTTCTACTATTTTCTCGTGATTTACATCCCCTGAGTTAATTTACTTGTCTTACTTTGTATTATTGTCATTTGTCGTTGTTATATGTATTGCGGTGATATCCGATCCTCTTGTTGTGATGCAACTATTGATTCTGTTGGTTGCGTTGTGTATTTACTTTGGGACTACGAGTTAGATTCCAAAGAGATCCCCCCTGCACATATATTGAGGATACCAAGAGATCCCTAGTATATAATGAGGATACCAAGAGATCCTCGGGATACCAAGAGATCCCTAGCATTTATATCGAGGATACCAAGAGATCCCTAGTATATAATGAGGATACCAAGAGATCCTCGAGATACCAAGAGATCCCTAGCATTTATATTGAGGATACCAAGAGATCCCTAGCATTTATATCGAGGACACCAATAGATCCCTAGCATTTGTATCGAGGATACCAAGAGATCCTCGGGATACCAAGAGATCCCTAGTATATAATGAGGATACCAAGAGATCCCTAGCATTTATATTGAGGATACCGAGAGATCCCTAGTATATAATGAGGATACCAAGAGATCCTCGGAATACCAAGAGATTCCTAGTATATAATGAGGATATCAAGAGATCATCGGGATACCAAGAGATCCCTAGCATTTATATTGAGGATACCAAGAGATCCCTAACATTTATATTGAGGATACCAAGAGATCCCTAGTATATAATGAGGCTACCAAGAGATCCTCGGGATACCAAGAGATCCTTAGCATGTAATGAGGATACCAAGAGACCCTCGGGATACCAAGAGATCCCTGGTACAGATTGAGGATACCAAGAGATTCTCGGGATACTGAGAGATCCCCGGTTATTATCCTAGTGATTGTTTTAGCCTCTGCTTTGATTTATTGATTTCTCGTATTAAAGGTAATAATTCATTCGACATTGTACTTTAATTGAAAAGGGTATTTTCTTTATCAAATGATTTCAAAAAAAAATAACTTCACCTTTTCTTGTTGATTTCTTAGTCGAGAAAAGGAGTTGTACTCTACTTTATGTTAAGAGAATGAGGCTCCTTGAACATTCTTAATTGTATTGGGTCATGGATCCTATGAACTAAATAATATGAGGATATTGTTATGCGATATGAGACAGAAATATGTGGGCACGAGGTGCCGTGAAAATATAAAAGTGGGTTGAGACCTATATTATTTATGATTATGAAATGAGGCGTCACAAGGTGACCTTTACTTGAAAGAATTATATTCGAAAGATGCTTACTTGGAAGATACTTATTGAAGGAAATATATTTGAAATATATTTATTGAAAAGCATATTATCTTAGAGATTATTACTTGAATAATTTATAGGCGAAAGATTTATATTTGAACAACTCGATTAATTGATTGCACTTGTATATATTATTTGTGGAGAAACATTTATGGTGTTCTTGTTGCCTGCTATTTATATTACTGGTTGATCATTGTTGCCATCATTGTTATCTTCTTCCTATTATTTTGTACGCTATATTGCACAGGTTTATTTGGTAGTCTGGTCCTAGCCTCGTCACTACTTCGCCGAGGTTAGGCTAGGCACTTACCAGCACATGGGGTCGGTTGTGCTGATACTATACTCTGCACTCTTTTGTGCAGATCCAGGTATTGTTCGCTAGTAGCTGTACGGATTGTTGCCGAGGAGACTCAAGGTAGCCCTGTTGTTGCATTCGCAGGCTTCGGAGTCACCTTCTTATTTTATATTCTCTCTACCGTACTTATTTCCGTACGGTTGTGTTTAAAAATGGTAGTGAAAAATTCTATAGAGCTTATGACTTGTACTACCGGGTTTTGGGAAGATGTTCATTATATAAGAATTCTATTTCAGAAGAATTTGAGATATTATTATTCATGGTTATTATTTCACAATTATTAGGCTTACCTAGTCCTTAAGACTAGGTGCCATCACGAAACCCAACGGAGGAAAAATTGGATCGTGACAGTAAAGTAATTAAAACCCCATCCTAATTAATTTTTTTTAAGGGGTGTGTACAAGAGAATTATGACAGATAATATGAGACGGAGGTAGTACATTTCTTAGTTTTAAACTTTCTTTGAACTTGAGACCTCTAGTTAACGTATCTCCTCTAACTTTCTTCAAAAGAAAAAGATACTACTACTACTAGCGGGAGCGTATCTAATGTACTAACAACGGGTTCAGTTTGAACCAATAATTTTCGATAAGGGATAAAAAATAATATATAAAAATTTATTAAAATTACAAAAATAGTCGATATAAACCCATAACTTAAAAAAAATAAAGGTTTCAATGCTAAAAATTTAAAAATCTTAAAAGATGAATCCTTAAAGTTTAATTCTGGATATGCCTCTGAATACCAGTATAATTTCTCCAATTTGATATGATGTAGATATTTTCCTCGTCATCTTTAATTTTTTGATAAAGCATAACTTAATTAGAACTACACAATGAATAGCATAAATAATAATTTAAATCGTTAAATGTTTTCAAATATAAAAATTTGTGTAACATAATTTAACTCTTCAAATAAGCCAAATTTGACTAGTATTTTCTCTTTTTTCTCTCATGATCATTTTGGCCCGACTTTTGAATAAATTTTGTTTGATTGGATATAAAATTTACAAAGAAATAAAAATATTTAACACTTGTGATCTTAAACATCTTGTGATGGCACTAGAATACTTTCAGGGAGAATATTTATAGGCATTTGATGTTCATACTGAATCAATAAATTTAATACTCCCTCTGATCCATCTCATGTGATCCTACTTGACTTAGGTATGAAGTTTAAAAAATAGAAATGAATACTTTTAAAACTTGTGATCTTACATATATCATAAAAATTGTATAATTATTAAATTTTTGAGATTTTTATTTGAAACAACGCTATAATATTTATGTGACTATAAATACTTCTCGTTACTGGTTAAATAAGAAGTAACTTAAATTATTTTTAAATGTAAAAATATTTTTTATTTTGCAACAAACTAAAAATAAAATTTCAAATAAACTAAGGTGGAGTATTCATAATCATAAATTATATTCCCTCCATTTAAAAAATTGACCTTTTTTTAAAATTACAGAACGACCTTAAATTTACCGTTTTATAGATAATTCGCGGTTACATAAATATTTATGCATTTATTTTATCACAAATTTTTAAAAAAAATCGTGACCAATCAAATAAGTTCACTCTTTTTGAGATGGATAGAATAGTAAATTTTCATAATTAGGTGATAACGTTTATACGCATAATATGTACTCTCTCCGTCTCGTATTAACAGTCGTGATTACTAAAAATAGTTATCTTAAATCATTTGTCATTTTAGAAGTTCAAGACAAAGCTGATTATTTTTTTTTTCGTTTTTTACCCTTAGTAATAATTATTATTGAAAATCGACATAACACATAAATAAAATGAATATTCAATAAAGAGAGATTACATCTTAAGACATAAGTAAGGGTAGAATAGTCCAATCCTTATTTTAATTAATATTTCTTAAGGGGTATATAAAAAAAAAATACGATACATAATATGAGACGAAGGGAGTATGTAATCGTATTGATTAATTTGCACAAATATCAAGTGCAAACAAATTTTACCAATACTTAACGATACCCATTGTATGGGGTCGAATTTGACCAGTCACGTCCCTAAGCCAGCACGACCGACCGCTGAACATATGTGAGCGCTGACAAAGGGACGACTTAGGAGTAGTAGGAGAAACGACTTTATAATCTCGTCGGCCCTTCTATAGTATGTACTCTATTTTTGCCTTTTAATATTTTATAAGGATCCCCTACTATATAAAGGGGATCTGAGCTTTGTAAAGGGGGATTCATTCATTTTTGGGACAGACAAACTCTCTTGTTCTCTCATCTCTCTAAGACTCTCTCTCTCTCTCGCCTTACCTCATACACTATTGTAGCATAAACCGATTATCAAGATCATCCTAGGGTTTATTATTTTCGATTACGATTTACTCCTTCATCCATTTTGATTGATTTGCTTAAAAAGTATTTCGTAACTTTTGAGTCAAATAATTTGGCGCCGTCTGTGGGTATTTCGGTAGTCGAAATCATAGTTCACACCTAGGATACCGAAAACAACAATCATTGTCCTTCATACTCCATAGAAACCAACAATGGTAGAAAAACAAGCAAGGTTGAAGATGATAGCAGACATCTCAAGTAACCTCCTAGGCTCCCTCAACGAAGCAGGTAGATAAAATACCGCGAACGTAACACCAAATAATGTACCAGAGGGGGAAATCTCACCCTCTTCGCTCAAAGATCTAACGATCTTGCATGAAAGAGGGGCTTCTACGTCTGCGGCAAATAAAATACCCTTAGTAGTCAAAAAGCTGCTAGAGGAATGGTTGACGAGCTCTCTAAGCAACATGCTCGAGAAACCTCCTCAAAGAAACACCAAAGATTCGTCAACGGCAGAAACCGTTGCTGCCGCCAGTGAGCTTAGCATTGTACGAACGATCAGTGCCCACACCGTTACCAACGCAAGCGATGGTGCACTCGCAACTATCCTTAAGAAAATGGAAGAAATGGAGAACGAGAATATAGTGCTTTGTGATCAAATGAAAGAGCACCAGGAAAGGGTGGACAAGATACCTGGCGCTCCTAAGCTACTGCCGAAACGTGATGTGGGAAGGTTTGTCGAGCAACCATATAGTGAGGAAGTTTCCCCTAAACCAATCCTAAAAACCTTCAATATGCCACCGTACTTGAAAATATATCACGGGACCACGGATTCGGAAGACCATCTGATCCATTATGTAACCGCTGTAAAAGGCAATGACTTATCGAAAGAACAAGTGACATCTGTGCTGCTGAAAAGTTTGGTGAAACTTTGACAGGAGGGGCGTTAACGCGGTACTCTCAACTACCAGCTAGATCGATATCGATGTTCGAAGAAATGGCAGACAAATTCGCCACTGCTCATGCAGGAGCAAAGAAGCCCGAAGCTAGGGTCAATGATATCTTCGCCATCAGGCAAACAACAGGCGAAGGACTACGTGACTTCCTAGCCCGGTTCAACAGGGTAAGAATGGGACTGCCAAATATATCAGAAGGAATGGCAGTCGCAGCTTTTCAAAACGGGTTGAACAGATACGGATAAAAAGCAACCAAGAAGCTGCTCAGCAGACTCATGAAGTATCCCCCCACCACGTGGGAAGAGATTCATAATGCCTACTGCACCGAAGTAAGAGCAGATGAAGACGATCTTAACGGTAGAACCCAATGATTAATGTCCGTACAATCAGAGGTAAGGAGGGATCGACGCAGCGACGGGCGACGGGAACAACTCCCACGCTTCAATAGAGAAAGGCATCAGCCCTACGTTAGAACTCCCAATCCATCTCCTCCGAGACATCCAGATGTCGTGTCGTGGCATGTCGCCCCACTTCGAAACGAAAGAGGTATGCCCCCATTATTATCTGCTCATAACTTTTGTGTCTACCCTTCAGAAATAGTGTACACACTGGAGAAGCTGGGCACGAAGGTGCAGTGGCCACAAAAAATGAAATCAGACCCTAGTGCAAGGAGGTCGAATGTCCTATGCGAATTCCATCAGGAAAGAGGACACAAGACCGAAGATTGCATAGGTCTACGACAAGAGGTGGTCAGAATGTTGAACCAAGGATACCTGAAAGAGCTGCTCGGCGATAAAGGAAGGGCCAATTTCGCCAGAGGACGTGACCAATCCTAAAGACCACCAAAACCATCTTCTCCAGCACGCACCATACAGATGATCGTCGATGGCGGCGACGACTCAGCGATCAATCACGTAAATTTCACCACCACACACAAGTTGAAGTGCACGATCGCTCACGAACGGTATTATGACTTCGAAGGCAGTATCACCTTCGATAAGTCTGATACCGACGGTTTGTCTTTTCCTCAGTACGATGCTTTATGTATAACTTTATGCATTGCTGATACTGGTGTAAAAAGAATCATGGTAGATGACAGAAGCGACGCGTGTATTATCCACCCAAGAGTTCTCATGCAAATGAGGCTCGAAGATAAGATAATACCGCATTGCATAACACTAATGGGTTTTAACAATGTAATGGAGCGAACCTCCGGAGAGATATCGCTGCCAGTCTTGGCAGGGGGAGTCACGGTGGAAACCACATTCCACGTTATTAATCAAGAAATGGCATACAACGCCATCATAGGACGTCCATGGATACACGCCATGTGAGCCGTTCCCTCGATTTTCTATCAAGTAATCAAATTTCCCACCCCATGGGGAATATTCAGCATTCGAGGCGAGCCACGTACCGCCCAGGAATGCTATCAGATTGCCCAAGACTATACGCATACCAAACAATTGAAGGGAGCAAGCGCAGAAGCATAGCAATCAGCCATTTCGGGAACTAAAATCAACCCGCCGGCAGAGGTCATTAGGGACCCAAATGTTGTAGAAGTTTGCAAAGCGACATTCGAGAACCTCGACCCGGTCTAGCTGGACGATATCGACAATAAAAAGAAAGCCTATATCTGGCACAACCTCTCCGACCCAGGTAAGTACCACAAATTTTTAACTAACTATGCAGATCTATTTGCCTTCTCTCATTCAGATATGCCAGGGATCCCGAAAGACATCGCCACTCACAAGCTGAACGTCTCTATCCGCCCGTACGGCAGATGAGGAGAAAATTTAACGTCACAATCAATGAGGCGGTCAGTGAAGAAGTGGACAAACTATTGGCCAACGGTTCCATCAGAGAATCGAAATACCCCCAATGGGTCGCCAATGTGGTCATGGTTAAAAAGAAAAACGGGAAATGGAGAATGTGCGTAGACTTCACTGATCTGAACAAGGCATGCCCAAGAGACTCCTTCCCATTGCCCCATATTGACCAGTTGATCGACGCAACAGCTGGGCACGAACTGCTAAGTTTCTTGGACGCCTACTCCGGCTACAACCAAACCCTAATGGACGAAGAAGATCAAGAAAAGACAACTTTCATCACCCACCAAGGGACGTACTGCTATTAAGTGATGCCCTTCGGACTCAAAAACGTGGGAGCAACATACCAAAGGTTGGTCACCAAGATGTTCAAAGAGCATCTCGGAAAGATAATGGAGGTCTATATCGACGACATGTTAGTAAAATCGGCAAAGAAGGAGGACCATATCGATCATTTGAAAGAAGCCTTCGAGACACTGAGGCAGTACGGGATGAAATTGAACCCAGAAAAATGCGCCTTCAGCATGACCTCGGGAAAATTTCTAGGCTTTCTCGTATCAGAACGAGGTATCGAAGTCAATCCGGACTATATCAAGGCCATAGACACAATACATGAGGTTCTGAACAGCAAGAAGCAGGTACAGAAACTGACAGGGCGAATAGCCGCCCTATCAAGGTTCATCTCACAATCCTCGGATAGATGCCACAAGTTCTTCAGTGTGTTGAGGAAAGATCATGGCTACAGTGGAACGAGGAATGCATCGAGGCTCTAAGGAAACTATAAGCATATCTATCTTCGCCGCCACTGCTCGTCAAAGCAGAACCAGGCGAATGTCTACTTGTGTACCTGGCAATATCCGAAGTTGCTGTCAGTGCCGTCTTGGTCCGCGAAAACAAAGGTACTCAATCCCTTATTTACTATATCAGCAAAACTTTAATAGATGCCGAGACGAGGTACCCACACCTTGAAAAATTGGCTCTGGCACTGGTCGTAGCTTCACGAAATCTTAGACCTTATTTTCAATACCATCCCATAAAAGTAATAACAACCTTCCCCCTAAGAGGCATCCTACACAAACCCGAACTCTCGGGTAGGCTCGCCAAATGGGCCATAGAGCTCAGTGAGCATGACATAACCTACCACCCAAGAACCTCCATCAAGTCGCAGGTACTTGCCGATTTCATCGCCGACTTCAGTGTGGGGATATTTCTAGAAGTGGAACAAGAGGCCCTCCGCGCCTCTACCCACACTGGCCTCTGGACCCTCTACACTGACGGCGTTATGAATGTCTTGGGATCGGGACTGGGACTCGTCCTCGAAGTCCCCACGAGTGAAATAATTTGCCAGTCCATACGATGCCCCGAGATGACTAACAACGAGGTCGAGTACGAGGCTGTGATTGCAAGTATGAAATTAGCCATCAAGTACGGGGCCGGTCGACTCATCCTCCACTGCGACTCTAAACTCGTCGTAAATCAAGTCACCAGGACTTATCAAATCAAAGAGAAAATGCTATAAAAATACCAATCAGAAATCCATAAGTTGATGCCTGAGTTCGACGAATGTCACTTCGAGCAAATCCCCATGGCACAAAACGTCGAGGCAGATGGCCTAGCCAAGCTAGCCGCGGCCACCGAGAATATCAACAAATAAAATGTGGTCACCCTCCTCCATTCAGCCGTCGACCACATCGAGGTATTCTCTTTAAACTTAACTTGGGACTGGAGCAACCGCTTTTATCCTATCTGCAGGACGAAACACTCCCACCTGACAAAAAAGAAGCCAAGAAGCTCCGGGTGCAAGCTGCCCGATACAGCCTGGTAAATCATGACCTCTACAAGAGAACGTTTAGTGGTCCCCTCGCTAAGTGCCTCGGGCTGCATCAAACAAGACAAGTATTAGAAGAGGTACACGAGGGCCATTGCGGCACCTATACAGGAAACCGCGCCCTCATCCGATGCCTCATCCGCGCCAGTTATTACTGACCTACCATGAAAAAGGAGGCAGCAGATTATGTCCGAAGATGCGAACAGTGCCAAAAGTATGCCCCCATGATACACCAAGCGAGGGAACTTCTTCATTCAGTCACCTCGCCATGGCCTTTCATAAAGTGGGGAATGGATATAATCGGCCCTTTGCCAGCAGTATGAGGAAATTTACGCTTTCTTTTAGTTTTAACTGACTATTTTTCCAAGTGGGTGGAAGCAGGTGCGTACGTACAAATACGCGAGCAAGAGGTCATCGCCTTTATATGGAAAAATATCATATGCTGTTTCGGCATCCCCAAAGAAATCAGCTGCGACAATGAGCACAGTTCATCGGTAGGAAAACAATCGAGTTCTTCGAAAAATAGCACATCAAGCGGATACTCTCCACCCCGTATCATCCCACCGCCAAAGGCCAAGCCGAGTCCTCCAACAAAATAATATTGAACATATTGAAAAAGAAACTCGAGGAAGCTAAGGGACTATGGCCCGAATTACTACCTGAAGTATTATGGGCATACCGGACTACGCCCAAGTCCAGCACGGGAGAAACGCCATACTCACTGGTTTACGGGACCGATACAGTCATACCCGTCGAAGTCAGGGAACCAAGCCTGCGATATTCCCATACTAGCGGGGCACGCAACGATAAAAGTAGGTTGCAAGATCTAGACGAAGCTGAAGAACGAAGTTACATGGCCCATATAAGAATGACAGCCCAAAAATAGCAGGCAGAAAGATACTACAACAAGAAAGCCAAAGTAAGATCGCTCAAAGTCGGTGACTACATTCTCAAAGCCAAAACACTGGCATCGAAAGACCTGAATGAGGGGAAGTTGGGGACCAACTGGGACGAACCATACAAAATCATAGCAGCGGCAAACAAAGAGCGTTCCAACTAGAAACAATGGAGGGAAAACCACTCCAGAACAATTGGAACGTTGCCCACCTCAAATATTTCCACTTCTAAAAGGCATCTCCCAAGTCGTGCTCTTTTTCCCCTTACCCAAGTTTTGTCCCAATTGGGTTTTCTCGGCGAGATTTTTAACGAGGTGGCATAGGAGATACCCAGTGGCATCAGAACGTAGATTCATCACATCGGCCAGTCAAAACGGTCTCTAGGCCGATATAATGAAGGGACTACACTAGTAATTCTCCATTGTATGAACAGAATTCTCCACTGAATGAACATAAAGCTTCATTGTATGAACAAAATTCTCCATTCTACGAATGGGAGTCTCCACCAAAGCAACGTCCTAATGGCCAAGGCCATCGACAGCGGTTCGACCTCGTTCGAACCATGACGGATACTACTTTGACGACAGTCGAAACAATATCCTAATGGCTAAGGCCATCGGCAGTGGTTCGACCTCGTTCGAACTACGACGGATACTACTTCGACGATAGTCAAAGCAACATCCTAATGGCTAAGGACATCGACAGTGGTTCGACCTCGTTCGAACTATGATGGATACTACTTCGACGACAGTCGAAGCAATATCCTAATGGCTAAGGCCATCAACAACGGTTCTACCTCGTTCGAACTACGACGAATACTACTTCGACGACAGTCGAAGCAACATCCTAATGGCTAAGGCCATCAACAGCGGTTCGACCTCGTTCGAACTACGACGGATACTACTTCGACGACAGTCGAAGCAACATCCTAATGGATAAGGCCATCGACATCGGGCACGACCTCGTTCGAACCACGACAGATTACTTCGACGACAGTCGAAGCAACATCCTAATGTCTAAGGCCATCGACATCGGGCTCGACCTCGTTCGAACCACGACAGATTACTTCGAAGATTGTCGAAGCAACGTCCTAATGGCTAAGGCCATCGACATCGGGTCCGACCTTGCTCAAACCACGACGACTTTGCAATGAATAATAAAAGCAACCTCTACAGAGGCTAAGCATTATAAAAAGAAAACCCCATGAGGGAAAGGCAACAAACAGACGAAGCAATAAAAGCAAAGTTTACATTACGACACGAAATATTTACATTCGCCCCCATGGATGGCCCCAGTACATTCCTCAAAACCAAAAATTATATATACAAGTATACAAGTTTGTGGCTACTCGTCGCCCCCTGGGCAATAAACATCATTATACCACGAATTCGAGTCGAGGCGATCGACGTCCTCGAAAGTGGAACCTTCCCCATCAGGAGAGTCGGGATAGTACCCGCATGCTTCACGAGCAGTGCGAGCCTCGCGTCGCCATGCCTGAACTTCCTCTTCCATCGCCCGGCCCTCAACATGAAGCTCTCTATACACGTCGAGTTTAGCCTCTGCAAAAATCCACATCTCATGCGCACTACGACGAGTACCTGACCAGACGAGGGACGAGATAAGGAGGGCTGAGAAAGGTGACCCACTTCCTATGACCTTGGGGGAGCGACCTATATATGTCCATTGATTTTCGCCATCCTGGCATCGAGCTCGGCGGTCAGGTCCTCTACCCTCCGATGAAGGTCTACATTCTCCGCCGCCACCCCTCGACTCAGTTCGAGCTCATCATCTTTCGCCCTAAGGAGCGCCTCCAATTCGCTGTTATGGGCCACGACTCTCATCAGCTCGTTGTCCGTCTCTTCCAGCTCATCCCCCCTATGTTCTAACTGGGCCTACCTCTGCTCAAGCCCCTCGCAAAACACCCGAAACTCGGGGTCCTACTGGTAGAGGTCGACTACTGCTCGATGCTTAGAGCGATATTTTCGATACTTCTTCAGCATCGTTTTGTAGAGAGTTGTCCTTTCTGCTCACGGCGCCGCCTCTCCACTTCCAAAACAAGGGTCTGGAAAGAATAGCAGAAATAAGCACGCCGCAGGTTAGTCCTATAATACGCAAAAAGAAGAATAAAGAGTACCTGTAAGTCCATGCCAGCAACCCTTCGTGACAGTTCCATATCATTTACGGTGCCAAGCGTCTCGCTCTCAGGGGCGGCACATAGCAGGGTAAGGGCCGATCCAGCCTACTCGCTGTTTAGCAACAAGTTGTAGGCCCCCGGAATGACAATGCAATGATCGGACCCATCCGTTGTCATCTCCGCATGGGTGTGACCACCCATAAACTCATTTATATCTTCCTGGGCGACGTTAGAGTCCGATTCCTCAGCTCCCTTGACAGGTCCTCCGACGTTAGTCGACGACCCCCCTTCTACGACACGTACTGAACTAGTAACAGGAGCGGCACTCCTCTGTTGAGCCGACCTCCCAGACAGAATGGCATCGACCATGAATACAGGTCTGGGCGCCGTTCGAGGTACCCCACTCCTGTCAGCCTCAATGGCCACCGCCTTACCCATCTCCAAGCTCCTCTTTTTTCTCTCCATCGGCTCCTCACCATTGGAAGACTCATCCACGGGTTGCGGGGCCGGTGGTAATGATGTCAGTCCCTCCATAATCGCAGTCATGGACGTGGCCCCCTGGAAAGAAACTAGAGGGAGACCCCCTCGTACAGACTCGCATAATATATCGCGAGCATCCGAGGCAACGCCGGATCGCATGGAAATAGGGACTGGCGCCCACTTCTTGGAAGCTCCTCGACCTGGTTTCATAAAGAAACAAGTGAGTAGATTTGCAAAATCTACAAGACAAAAATTAGAAGTAGGGATGGACATCTATTGGGTAAACCGATAACTCGAACCGTTAATTATTTATTAGGTTATCGGTATCGGGTTATTAGATTAATGGTTCGGTAACGGTTTAGAATTTTTTTACTATTGGGTTATCGGTTCGGGCCTCGGTTTGCCAATTTTGTTAATGGGTTAACCGATAACCCAATAAGAATTAATAAAATTATGACTTTACCCTTAAGTATATACAAATGCTAGGGCTTCAGTTCATTCTCTTCTATTCTTTCTCAATCCCACTTTTCAGTTGATTCATCTTCATTCTTCGTAGACCTTACTAGTTACTCCTACCGTAAGTGTTTAGTATAATATATGTGAATTCTTCTCTTTTTTGCTTAACTCCAATGAATTGTTTTTTCTTTTTTGGTTAACTCTAGATAGAGTTATCTTATCGGGTAAACCGATAACCGAACCAATAATTATTGATAACCGAACCAATAATTATTGATAACCGATTAACCGATACCCGATAACCAATATCTTATCGGTTCGGTTATCGGTTCATCAAATTTGTAAATCGATAACCGATATGCTAAATCGATAATATTCATAACCGAACCGAACCGACCGATGCCCACCCCTAATTAGAAGTCTACCTGAGGTAACTTTGGGGTTGTAGCGCTGCATAAAGACAGGCCACGTGAGGGTCTCTTCCGCGTGGGGCAGCAAGCCAACAACCCACCTCCTGAGACCGACGACGAGTTGAGGCGGACGAGCCATGGCTGCAATACAAGAGTTAGAATTGCGACAGTAGCAGGTAATAAGGAACTTAACCAATTGCAGTACTTACGTGTCGAATTCCGCCTCTCTGGGAACCCGGCAAGATTTGAGACCGCGTGCTCGGTCCTAATGAAAAAAGTATTTACGCCAAAACCCTCGGCTTGCTCGGTCGTCAGTTCCGGTCACCAATCCTTTCGTACCATGGCTTCTCAATTACACCATAGTCCCTCTCAAATAGCCGGCATTGAACAAATGTATGAGGTGATGAACTGAGACCTCACATCCGGCCAACTCCGCATACTTGGTCAGTAGAAGGAGAACCATTAAGGTATATGGCGTGAGTTGAGCCGGGCATACATTATAAAACCGGCAAAGCTCCTTCGCCAAAGTAAAAATAGGAAGGTCGTAGCCAATCAAAAAGGGGTATTCATAAAAGGCACAGTACCCTGTCCTGTGAATGTCTACGTAATCTTTCCCTGCTGGGATCATCTAGACATGGGCAGGTATGCCGTACTTAACACGGAGATCATCTAAGTGCTTCTGCCGCGACTAGGAAAGCACCGGAGCCGGAGTGGGAGAATCCTTATTGAAATCACTTCGAGATAAAGGACGCTTTGGTAACAGCGCCTCCACCGTAAGAGGACTGATGTCCTCTTCTCCCTCCACCTCTCCGCCATCGGAAGGCGGTGGCACGTTCAATGGAGCGGCCGTCTGAATCCTCTCATCGTCTCGGTGAGGTTCAGACATGATTTTGGTTAGGGAAAAAGTTGCACACAGCACAACGGAGAAGAAGGGAATTTCGATCAAAATAAAAAGTACCCGAAATGTGAAGGCAGAAATTGAAGGGTTAGAACACTCTTGCAAATGACCAAAGTTCGAATCAAGTTAAACCCTACCCCTATTTATAGGGGTGGGTAACGCCAGAATCGAGGCGGTAGACTTCAAATCAATGCGGAAAATCAAGCGCCAAAGCATCTGTTCCCCTGCCTCGAGAATAAGCGCAATGATGACGCATGCAAATGCTGACGTCATACAAAGAAAGGCGTTTCATTTTGACACTCTGACAGTCATGATTATTGTCCCCCGTCGGTCACGTCATAACCCTTTAGCAAGTCAAAACTCTCCCCGAACGGAGGCATCAATTCCGCCCATCGAGGACGCATCTCGCTGCGACCCCGATAAGCGGAGGGACTAACTGTATGGGGTCGAATTTGAACAGTCACGTCCCTAAGCCAGCACGACCGACCGCTGAACATATGTGAGCACTGACAAAGGGACGACTTAGGGGTAGTAGGAGAAATTAAACGACTTTATAATCTCGTCGGCCCTTCTATAGTATGTACTCTATTTCTGCCTTTTAATATTTTATAAGGATCCCCTACTATATAAAGGGGATCTGAGCTTTGTAAAGGGGGATTCATTATTTTTTTGGACAGACAAACTCTCTTGTTCTCTCATCTCTCTAAGACTCTCTCTCTCTCACCTTCTCTCATATACTATTGTTGCATAAACCGATTATCAAGATCATCCTAGGGTTTATTATTTTTAATTACGATTCACTTCTCCGTCTCTTTTAATTAATTTGCTTAAAAAGTGTTTCGTAACTTTTGAGTCAAGCACCCGTCAACGGAGGAAAGATAATGTTTTCAGTTTTCTCCTCGTCAACTGTATGGATGAAGTGAAGTTTACTTGTCTATAGGCCAGATTATTGGGACTAGAAAACGGATAGATTCAGTTGATTATCTGACGCAGATTGGGCCCCATGTTGTAAGAAACTTTGTCTGCGCCGACTCTTATGTCTTTCCTGTCGGCCAAGCTCTTTTCTCTAATTCGACATCCTTGCCTCTCATCAAGAATCCAACTCACGGGAATTTTTTTGATAGCTTTATTTAGGAAGAATTATTAAAAGCATGAGCCGTAATAAACATGTCTTTTGTTTTATAATACTGCAACTGATCAATGAATTATATATTAAATTTTATTTTATTTGGGATTGACTGATTCTTTATCTTTCTCGTACTCATATGTCTTCCAGGGAAGTCTATTGTGGCGATTGCGGGCGATGGAACACGAAAGTAACATATCATTGAATTTACTCGTGTGTACTGGCTAATATATTAAATTTTGTTTTATTTGGGATTGACTGACTCTTAAATAATTACGGTACGAAAGGTCTCCATACTGAATAACTCTCAACCTGACTTATCTCGAATTCATCTTTTCTATCATTTTCTAAAATTCTCGATAATTATCTCTATTCAATTAATTCAGGTGGTGAGTCGGTTTATTACCAATACAATAAGTAAACGTCTAATGAAACCTCAGTGGGAGTAATAAGCTGAATCGTCTATATTTTCTTAACATCTTCGGTTCTCTTTGAATTCAATTATTCATGAAAATAGATAATTTTATATTATTATAAACACTAACAATCTAAACTTCTTAAATGTCTCAAAAGGAATAAGAAGAAAAAATACCAATCAACTATGATAATAACTAAATGCATTAAGTACAGAATCAATGTAGCCTCAATTGGAGTAACAAACAGTTTGTTACAAACTGAATTGTCAAGATATCTATCACGAACCAAAATCCACTAAGGGTTGTGATGGCACCGGACACCACTATCAGGCAAGCCAGCATTATATAACTAATAACTTCTTCTTTTAGATATTCCCGAAATTACTTCTTTTATACATTTAAACAATAAATAAAAAGTTCCACTAAATGAATACTAATATTTTTAACAATTTCAAAATACTGAATAATCTCATAGACATCCCAGAAACCGGTGTCACAAGTGCATGAGCTATCTCTAGGAAACAATGTAATACAACAACTACCCAAAATACAAATGAGACAGAAAGTAAATATGAAAATCTAAAAGAGACTCTGCTTGTTGCGGATCGTCTCGAGAAGTGCAACTCACCTAAGTCTCCGTATCAACCATGCTGCTACGCCCACTAGGCCGCTAGAGATGCATGTGCCTGTGCAACAAAAATGCACAGCAAGTGTAGCATGAGTACGAAAACAATGTGTACTCAGTAAGTATCCCGCCTCATCTCGAAGAAGTAGAAACGAGAGATCGACTTCGACACTTATTAGTGGTCCAATAATGGTACATCAATAATATGCAAATCGAGGATTTATATAAACATGATTGTAATTCAATAAAGTGAAGCAAGTAACCAATTTTTTCTTTTAAGTGAAATTCCCAAATTTTCTTTTTCATCAATTATACATATATTCTCAAGCCGGGAAGAAGCAATATCAACTTCAATAAATTTCAAGGCAAGCAATACAAGCATGCGCAAATCATGCTGAGGACGTACGGCCTGATCCAACAATATTTAAATTATACACCGCCAGAGGGTCGAATGGAGCGAACCATAGATGCATCTATTTAATCTACCGAGGCATTCGGTCGTTCCACGATATATAAACATATTCAAATAGTCAATAAAGAACTCATCAAGGAGCAAATTATCCAAGAAAAGGCAATTTCTCTTTTAAAATCAAGAAATGATGACTAGTCTTTTAGAAATCATTTATACGTTCGATATGTTTTAAGCAGTTTTAAATACAACAAGATTTCAAATATTGCAAGTAAAGCATGCTTTTGGGTCATAAACTACCCGGACTTAAGCATAATAGTAGCTAGGCACGGACTCTCGTCACCTTGTGCGTACGTAGCCCCCACAAATAGAAGCACATATCCAATTAATTCACCTATGGGGACAATTCCCTCTTACAAGGTTAGAAAGGAGACTCACCTCGCTCCGAAGCCTATATCCTAATTCAAGAACGTGCTCAAACCTCCAAATTGGAGTCGAACGATCCAAAACTATTCAAATGGTGTAATAACTAGCCAATACATGCTCAAAAGTTCATATTCTCATTATTAAACCAATTTTCCAACCCTAAATGCAAGGTTCCTAAAATTCATCCCCGGGCCCATGTGCCCGAATACGGAAATTTTTCGAAGATAAAGTTTGTCAATGACCTCACGAACTCAAATATATAACTTATTCTCAATTCCATGCCCAAGATCATGGTCAAAATCCAAAAATACCAATTTCTAGGTTTTTTTTCAAAATCCCTAAATTTATACAATTTTACATGATTAAATCCATATATAATTCTTGTATTTAACCCATAACTAGAAGAAATCACATACCTCTTGATGATGGTAGAACCCCTTCTCAAATGCTCTCAAAAATTGCCTAAGACTAAGTGGGAAATGAGAGAAATGGGCTATGTCTCGGAATAAAAAGCCACTGCACCAGACGCAGAAGCCGCATTTGCGACCTCTGGATCGCAATTGATGGTCGCATTTGCGACAAAAACATCGCAAATGCGAAGCCCAGCTTTCCCATGCCATAGTTGCATTTGCGATAATATCCTCGCAAATGCGAAGAGGACAACATCGCAAAAGCGATGACCCCCTCGCAAATGCGATCTCCCCTCAGCAGCCCCAGGTTCGCAAATGTGAGCCTCCATTATCGCATTTGCGACCAATTCCTTGCAAATGCGATAATACCAGAACCAGAAATTCCAACTATTTCATAAAATACTCTGAAACTCACCCGAGCCCCCGGGGCTCTAAACCAACACCTGCACAAGTCTAAAAATATAACATGGACTTGCTCGAAGCCTCAAATCACATGAAACAACACTAAAATCATGAATCGCACTCCAATTCTAGCTTAATAAACTTTAAAATTTCAAACTTCTACTTTCGATGTTTTAACCTATCAAATCCCTCCGATTGACCTCAAATTTTGCACATAAGTCATATTAGACATTACAGGCCTACTCCAACTTCCGGAATCTGAATCCGACCCCGATATCAAAAAGTCAACTCTCAGTCAAACTTCCCAAAAACCTTCAAATTTCTATCTTTAGCCAAATGACCCAAAATGACCTAAGGACCTCCGTACTCACTTCTGATCGCGCTCCCATCACCAGAATCACCATACGAAGCTATTCCTAGACTCAAAATCCTAAATGGACATCGATAACACTGAAATGCACTTTAACCCAAACTTATGAAATTCTTCCAAAAATGCTAACTTCCACAATAGGTGCCGAAACGTTCCCGGATCTTCCAAAACCCTGTTCTAACATACGCCCAAGTCCAAAATAATCATACGAACCTGCTAGAACCTTCGAATCCCGACTCTGAGGTCGTTTACTCAAAAGTCCAATCTTAGTTAATTCTTTCAACTTAAAGCTTCCGAAATGAGAATTCTCTCTCCAAATCAACTCCGAACTTCCCGGAATTCGATTCCGACCACGCGTAAACCACTGAGCGATACGCTAAAGCTCAAAATGACTGGTCGGGTCGTTATATTCTACCCCACTTAAACATGCGTTCGTCCTTGAATGTGCTGAGAAATGCACCAGAGTGGTCCGGAATCACTGTTTAACAGCTTGAAAACCTACCCGTGCTACCATAGCTCAGTTGAGCACAATAATTCGATCAAATTTGAAGATATTCCCTTTTATTCAAACACTTAAGCTTAGAACTCAATTCCAACATCCGAAATTCTCCGTCATGCCTACTTCCAATATATGAATACTGTATCGATCACTATACAATGCACCTGAACATGACTGCATACCTTTGCTAAATTCTCACCATGCACTACATCATTCACATGACCGTAATAACATTCTCTGATCATAATAACCAACATTCCCCGAATCTGATGCTCACAACGCACCTCATGATTTATATAAGTCTTGTCCCAATTCTTACAACACTGCCACGACAGAGGAGACACTTTAGAAGTTCATAACCAACTGTCGGGTCAAAAAATCATTGAGTCTATACTTTTGACAAGAACATTACCTCATTCTGAACCCAAATAATGATCTTTGCTCTTTAATATACTTCATACAATCCTATTGCATTGATCCTAGATCCAATAACCTTGTCTCACCCAGTATGAACTGTTCAGGCAACAAGCCACCCCATACATGACCAAAAGTCTCATATGATGCAACAATGTGCCAATAGGCTACCAACTCGAACGCGATACATAAGAAAGATGAGTTTTGGGAGGGACTACTCTACTCGCGCAACTAATATGAACTTCCCTCAGAAAATGGGGAACAAAACACATTGAATAGAATATATAAAGGACTGTAATTATCATCACACTGTTGCGGCGTGCAACCCGATCCGCACATAAGGAGATACACATCGAGCTAAAGTGCTCATTACCATAAAATACCGAATATCAGACACAAGCATGCTAAGTGTATAATACCGTCCCTGAGGGGACATATAGCACCATAAACTAACAAACTCAAGCAAAACTGAGGTGCGATATATGTTCTAAAACTAAAGAGCCATCATGATCATATAACACCATCGCTACGCGGAACCCAATAGATAAGAAATTTACCAAGCTGTTTCGCAACTCACACGGCACAATATAGCATTACATGAAATAGCTGACGATGAATTAACATCCAACGTTCGAATACTCCTCCATAAGGAGAGCTATGCTGAAATGAACACATTCGACCTGATATAGAGCCCATATTCATATTTAAATCCATCCACAGACCTCAAGGCGATTCTGATCGTATCGAACTAGGCCAATAATCCTTCCTGGGTCTATAAAAACTCTTGTTTCCCATAACACACAAGAAAAACCAACATAACCGAAGTAATCCTCCACGGTCCACAACCCAATAAACTGAGTACCCACTAGGCATAAATTCTCAAATTAACCATATCACCACAATCTTCATACTTGGTTTCATTCTCCAATCAATCAAGTGACTACATGCCACACTTATACAATCTTCTCGTGGGACGCACTCTCGCGATCTTCCGTAACAGATAACAAGTCTGCACATCCATACTACCGGCCGCACTAATGCTGAAAAGCGATCAAAATTCCATAACCAGGATGCAAAACCTCTTTCACAAAACACTGATCCTAGGTGACGCTGAAGAGAATGCCAGCTTACTCTAATCATTCAAACCCCTTTCATGCTCATCCGAGCTCATGACATCCTTGTCAACACCAAACCACAACCTTGATCCTCACTTTAAAATATTATACGGCTCACCACACCTAACAAGCCAGCATGCAATAGTACAAGAATTTCATCACAACTCTTGAACCACTAACATGGTAAACACTTCCTCACATTGAAGCTTTTTACTTAACTCATTCCAAGAGAACCGTAGCAACACACGAGTGAATTCTCACAACCGTAGAAGACACAATTCTTCAAGTAGTGGCCTAAACCACTATGGCCCTTTTCGGGGTCCGCACACACATAGCAGGCCATAATACTAGAATACTTTTGAATAAATCCAAATACGATGGCCGACAAGCCTCACACGTACCATCAGAAATCACTTGCATAACTTAATCACGCTGAAGGAACTGATCACCCACCAATATGCCAATTCAATCATGGCTAACCAATCCAACCTATTCCATTTTATCCTTAATTGCCTTAGAACAATAATAACTTCATTCAGCACATAACACACTCAACCCGAGTGGCCTTGTAACACGAGACCATATTGTCTCAAATCCCACAAACCATCTCATGCCTTCCTTTTACGTATATTCGCATCTCGACTGGTAAATCCATTCTGATAGTTCCTCTACGAATCTGAAGTCTTTTTCTCTTTTTCCTCCCAATGCTACACTGAAAGTCAAAACATCATAGAACATTCTGAGCCTCTTATCGTAAGCTGCTTCAAAAGCTTGATTCTTAACCATACTGCGGGCTTGAACCCTTAGGCACCACATTTTTTACCTTTGAATTCACTAAGACCATTATTGAGAGTCACAAACTCTAACATGGTCCTGAATATAATCAACTACAAGGCTCCGCTAGCACATGACCACCCTCTCAAAGAAGCACCCGACTGAATCACCTTTCATGCAACTCACTTCTACGCGAAGCATACTTCCTGAGTCTTCCCAAAGCCTGAACATGAATTGATGATGCCAATTATAGAACACATTCTTCAATTCCCTTGCTCAAATTACTAATGACGTTCTCTTTCCTTAGCCAAAATAACTTAACAATACGCCGATAACCCGAATCCTCACAAGAAGATAATCATACAACCCAATCGTAGGCGATGGGACTCTCCTACTTAGCTTGAAACCCCTATTACACAACTTTAGAACCCACCAAGATTCCTCACCCCTTATTTACATGACCTTGCATAGTTAAACCGTCGGATTCTATCTTTCCTTTAGCATTTCATGAACACTCTGAATCTCTAGCAACATTCACATATTAAACCTCTTACTGGATAGCCAGTAGGATTCTTCGCAAAAGCTTCGCCAACCACGCGACCGCTGATATGCTCACAGGAGAAAACCCACATGTGGAGATTACATGCCGACATCTTTCAACGCTGCTGCACGAGGCACAATCACTACGTCATTCATAACCCATCAAGAGCCCGTGCTCATTTACCAATTGTACTAGTCCGCTCACTTATTAGGGCCATCAACAAAATGTGCGACTATATCTTCCAATTCAAAGTTATAGTGTATCCCTCTTCATATCAAGCAGCTCATTCCCGCCATATCACATCTCTCGCCGTTATGCTAGCCAATATTTTAAATTAGGCTCGTAGACATAATCACCGTCGACTAAAAAGTAGCTCTTGAACCAATAGACCGCTACTAACTTTAAACCTCTCCTAGGGTCATCTCTTCTCGAGCCCTCGATATTACAACCACCCCTGCGATCTCTAACAACCGCTTCTCCATTGCTATTTTACAATATACTACCCCAAAGGCGAAATGCAGAAGGTCTTAACACCGGCGAACTTAGTACATTCAACAAGGACAAAGACACCTCATCACAGATGAAAATTCCACCACGCTCGCAAATACCAAGCCTCGTTACTCCATCAACCCAAATCTGAACATTATTAGCCCGATTGTCTTTCCTCTGCCAGGAATAAAATACCGAATCTCTAAATCATTACTGAATAAACCCCCTTCAAGTAATTCATTGCCCCGAGTCCCGACACATAGGAGAGCATCCTACCATCACATCAATACCGCGTGACAACAGTTCATAAGCATCAGGACAACTTGTGCCTAGCCTCAAAGCTCTCAGAAGTACAGCTACTGGGCTGAAACGACAGAATGTCCTTCCACAAGGCGAATATAATAGTGAAATCAATTACGCCGGGAGAAGCATCCCCCACCACCTCTATAGTACCTTTAAAATTTCTCAATTCCTGATTTATAATAAGCGCTCCACGTCGGAAAATATTGAATAGGAAGGAAATAAAGGCATAAGCCTCAAAGGAATCAAACCGCACGATGAAGAATCAAGAAGGGAAGTACTCCTAACAGTCCTGTAGCCTCTCGAAGATAAGTACAGACGTCTCTGAATTGTCAAGATATCTATTACGGCCCAAAATCCACTAAGGGTCGTAATGGCGCTGGACACCATTTTCAAGCAAGCCAACACTATATAACTAGTAACTTCTCGTTTTAGATATTCCCGAAATCACTTCTTTTATTCATTTAAACAATAAATAATAAGTTCCACAGAATGAATACTGATATCTTTAACAATTTCAAAATACTCAATAATCCCATAGACATCCCAGAACCCAGTGTCATAAGTGTATAAGCTATCTCTAAGAAACAATATAATACAATAACTGCCCGGAATACAAATATGGCAGAAAGTAAATATGGAAATCTGAACGAGACTCTGCTTGCTGCAGGTCATCTCGAGAAGTGCAGATATCCTAAGTCTACGTATCAACCATGCTGCTACACCCACTAGGCCGCTAGAGATGCATGTGTATGTGCAATAAAAATGCACAGCAAGTGTAGTATGAGTACGAAAATAACGTGTACTCAGTAGGTATCCCGCCTAATCTCAAAGAAGTAGAGATGAGAGGTCGACTTCGACACTTATTAGTGGTCCAATAATAGTACATCGATAATATGACAAATCGAGGATTTATATAAACATGATTGTAATTCAATAGAGTGAAGCAAGTAAACAATTCTTTCTTTTATGTGAATTTCCCAAATTTCCTTTTTCATCATTTATACATATATTCTCAAGTCGGGAAGAAGCAATATCAACTTCAACAAATTTTAAGGAAAGCAATATAAGCATGTGCAAATCATGTCGAGGACGTACAGCCTGATCCAATAATATTTAAACTGTGCACTGCCAGAGGGTCGAATGACGCGAACCAAAAATGCATCTATTTAATCTACCGAGGCATTCGGCCGTTCCATGATATATAATCACATTCAAACAGTCAATAAAGAACTCATCAAGGAGCAAATTATCCAAGAAAAGGCAATTTCTCTTTTAAAATCAAGAAACGATGACTAGTCTTTTAGAAATCATTTACACGTTCGATATGTTTTAAGCAGTTTTAAATTGACAACAAGATTTCAAATATTGCAAGTAAAGCATGCTTTTGGGTCATAAACTACCCGGACTTAAGCATAATAGTAGCTACGCATGGACTCTCGTCACCTTGTGCGTACGTAGCCCCCACAAATAGAAGCACATATCCAATTAATTCACCTATAGGGACAATTCCCTCTTACAAGGTTAGAAAGGAGACTCACCTCGCTCCAAAGCCTATATCCCAATTCAAGAACGCGCTCAAACCTCCAAATTGGAGCCGAACGATCCAAAACTATTCAAATGGGGTAAGAACTAGTCAATACATGCTCAAAAGTTTATATTCTCATTATTAAATCAATTTCCCAACCCTAAATGCAAGGTTCCTAAAATTCATCCCCGGGCCCATGTGCCCAGATACGGAAATGTTTCGAAGATAAAGTTTTCCCATGACCTCATGAACTCAAATATATAACGTATTCTCAATTTCATGCCCAAGATCGTGGTCAAAATCTAAAAATACCAATTTCTAGATTTTTCTTCAAAATCCCTGAATTTCTACAATTTTACATGATTAAATCCATATATAATTTTTGTATTTAACACATAACTAGAAGAAATCACATACCTCTTTATGATGGTGGAACCCCTTCTCAAATGCTCACAAAAATCGCTTAAGACCAAGTGGGAAATGAGAGAAATGGGCTATGTCTCGGAATAAAAAGCCACTTCACCAATCGCAGAAGCTGCATTTGCGACCTCTAGCTCGCAACTGCGATGGTCGCATTTTGCGACAAAAGCATTGCAAATGCGAAGCTCGGCTTTCCCCTGCCATGGTTGCATTTGCGACAATATCCTCACAAATGCGAAGAGGACAACATCGCAAAAGCGATGACCCCCTCGCAAATGCGATCTCCCCTCAGCAGCCCCAGGTTCACAAATGCGAGCCTCCCTTCGCAAATGCGATGATCGTATTTGCGACCAATTCCTCGCAAATGCGATCATACCAGAACCAGAAATTCCAACTCTTTCATAAAACACTCTAAACTCTCCCGAGCCCTCTGAGCTCCAAAAAAAACACCCCCACAAGTCTAAATACATAACACTGACTTGCTCGAAGCCTCAAATCACATCAAACAATGCTAAAACCAAGAATCACACTCCAATTCGAGCTTAATGAACTACAAAATTTCAAACTTCTACTTTCGATGTTTAAACCTATCAAATCACGTCCGATTGACCTCAAATTTTGTACACAAGTCATATTTGATATTACGGGCATACTCCAACTTTCGGAATCAGAATCTGACCCCGATATGAAAAACTCAACTCTCGATCAAACTTTCCAAAAACCTTCAAATTTCTATCTTTAGCCAAATGATCCCAAAATGATCCACGGACCTCCGAATTCACTTCCGATCGCGCTCCTAACACCAGAATCATCATACGAAGCTATTCCTAGGCTCGGTATCCTAAACGGACATTGATAACACTGAAATGCACTTTAACCCAAACTTATGAAATTCTTCCAAAAATGCTAACTTCCACAACAGGTGCCGAAACGTTCCTGGGTCTTCCAAAACCCAGTCCGAACATACGCCCAAGTCCAAAATTATCATACGAACCTGTTGGAACCTTCGAATCCCGACTTCGATGTCGTTTACTCAAAAATCCAATCTTAGTCAATTCTTTCAGCTTAAAGCTTCCGAAATGAGAATTTTCTCTCCAAATCAACTCCGAACTTCCCGGAATTTGATTCCGACCACGCGTACAAGTCATAACACCTGAAGTGAAGCTACTCTGGGCTTCAAACCGTTGAACGACATGCTAGAGCTCAAAATAACCGGTCGGGCCGTTACAATATCTAATGTGGCCTTGTTCCCAACTTAGCAATCCATGTGAACTAGATTCAGCCGACACTTTCCAATTGAATTGCTTTTATCCCATATACAAGCTCAAACACATGGTAGGATCACATTCAATAATTTCAATGGAGTAATATTTTCTACTAACCACATCAACTATTTATTTTCAACTATAATATTCGTATCTAAACACGCAATTATTTGTAGAGATCGAGCCACAATTTGAAGTTTATTGGTTCAGGAATTATAATATGTTTTAATTTTTTAGTTCTAAATTAATAATTTGTATATATTTAATGAATTATTTCAGACAAATACATAATTTGAACCAAATCTATTGGGTTCAGCCGAATACATATCTTCTAAACCAGATTGCTTGTTCATAAAATTAGTTCTAGCACCTTAAGAAGTACTCCCTCCGTCTCATTAATAGTCATGGTTACTAAAAATAATTGCCTCAAATTATTTGTCATTTTAGAAGTTCAAGACAAAATTGATTATTTTTTTTTGTTTTTTTACCCTTAGTAATAATTATTCTTGAAGATAGAGATAACACATAAATAGAATAATATTCACTGAATAGAGATTATATCTTAAGACATAAATAAGGGTATAATAGTTTAATCTATTTTCTAATTAATATTTCTTAAGGGACGTGTAAAACAGAAACACAACACATAATATGAGACGGAGGGAGTCTTTTTCTACATTTAGTGATTAAGCTAAATGGGCTTTATGTCTATCAGCCCATTATAGGCAGGCATATCTGACCACTAATTGAGTGGAAATGACACCAAGTAGCCACTTTTATAAATGATATTTAAAATATACTCACAGTTTACAATATATTTAAAGATTAGCCAATTCGCTTAAACATTAGGATATGATGTCCTGAAGTTTAAACCTCAAAGTTCAAACTTCAGGACATCGTGTCCTAAAATTTGAAAATTATGTCCAGAAATTCAAATCTTATGTCTTGGATTTTAAATTAGCATGTTATAAATTCAGGACACTGTCATAAATTTTAAATTAGCAGCTAAAAATATTGGGATACTAAGTCCTGAATTCCAAATTAGCAGCTCAAAAATTCTGGATACAAAACTTAAGGATACTAAGTCCTGAAATTTGGGTGAATTGACTAATCTTTAAATTCATTATAAATTTTAATTATATATATTAAACAACATGCTTAAAGGTGGCTACTGGTGCACTTCACCACTAATTGACATGTCATCTTCTAGAGTAAAAATTGTGTGGGATAGCCACTTTTTAAAGTGGTATTTACTTTTTATCCATCATTTTCAATGCTTAGCAATAGTAGCCACTAGTCTGTTAAAATTAATATGAAAAGACTGTATTACCCTAAGATAAGGTCTCTCCTCACCACCAAATACAAGTCGAGCTAGATCACTGCTTTCCTCAGGATTACCCAAATCATTATAAAAGGCATAGTCATAGACGCATTCGTGTCTCTTCCTTTCACCACTTCCATTACTACAAATATTCAGCAAGTCTTCATGACGAATAACCCTTATGCCAGGGGCCGTTTGGTGCGGTAGATATGCCTATCACAAAAAGAAAGAATTTCTGATGAAGCAGCATACATTAAGCAGTACGAAATCTACCATGAATATAGTAAGAAACCTCGTTATAAACCTAATTTCTTAAGATAATTCTACTCTCTGGATCGTCGCTCCAAGAATAAATCCATTTATTGGCAGGAAAGGTTATTGGACCTTCACTAAAACCATGAATTACAATTTGCACCTCTTTGTGAAAAGATAAAAATAACGTTTGGTTTTCTGCTACGTTATAGATCCTGAACTTATAGTTATAAGTTCAAAAGTTAAGGACACTTGGTCCTGGACTTCGAGTTTCAAGTTCAAAAGTTAAGGACACTTGGTCCTGAACTTAAAATTACAAGTTCAAAAGTTAAGTACACTTGGTCCTGAACTTAGACTAACAAGCTCAAAAGTTAAGGACAATAGTCCTGAACTTACAGTTACAAGTTCAAAAGTTAAGGACAATAGGTCCTGAAGTCCTGAACTTAGACTAACAAGCTCAAAAGTTAAGGACAATAGGTCCTGAAGTCCTGAACTTAGACTAACAAGCTCAAAAGTTAAGGACAATAGGTCCTGAACTTAGCCTAAGAAGCCCAAAAGTTAAGGACAATAGGTCCTGAACTTAGACTAACAAGTTCAAAAGTTAAGGACAATAGGTCCTGAAATTAGACTAATAAGCTCAAAAGTTAAGGACACTTGGTCCTGAATTTACAGTTACAAGTTCAAAAGTTAATGACATTTGTTCCTGAACTTAGGCTAACGGGCTCAAAATTTAAGGACAATAGGTCCTGAACTTAGACTTACAAGTTCAAAAGTTAAGGACAAGTAGTCCTTAACTTAGAGTTACAAGCACAGAAATTAAGGACAGGTGGTCCTGAACTTCGAGTTCCAAGTTCAAAAGTTAAGGACATATAGTCCTGAAGTCCTGAACTTAGAGTTGCAAGTTCAAAAGTTAAGGACATGTAGTCCTGAAGTCCTTAACTTAGAGTTGTAAGTTAAAAAGTTAAGGATACTTGGTCCTGAACTTTATGAGAAGAAGGGTATTTTCGTCCGGGCATGTAAAGTTTGCTAAAGCAGTGGCTAAAGACTAAATATATTTTAAATAGTGACTTAAAAATAAATACATATGTTATTAGTGGCGAACTGTGCACTTCCCATCTTCTAGATCTGGACAAGTAAAGCCCAAGTTGGTGAGGGCTCATGCGATTTTTTGGTCAAGTTTATGTCTTAATTAGCCACTTCAAAGCGCTTCCACCTTTTAATTTTTACCTCTAGAGTATCTCATTGAAATGTTTTGACACAAGTAATAACCTTTTGGAATTGTAACTAGTCCCTATAGATGCTAGAATTGATTGATTGATAGGTATTGTCGCCAAAATTTCACCGAATAGCCAGTTTTCGGACTGGACAATCAAAAATAGCCAGCATTTATCAAGTCAAGAAAAATAGCCACCGTTTTACTGCAATAGAGACCGGTCCAGCATAATATACTTGAGTTCGGTGCACTTGTGTATGAACTCCAGCATATTATGCTGGACCGGTATATTTTGCTGGCTCCAGTATAATATACTGGAGACTGGAGCACTGGTGCTCCAAACTCTAGTATATTATACTGGACCATTATACTTGCTGGAACTCCATCATATTATGCTGGAGTTCCAGCATACTATCCTGGAACTCCAGTATAATATGCTAGAGTTCAAGTATACTTATGTTGGAACTCCAGCATAATATACTGGAGTATTTTTCGGGTTTTGAACAGTGTTTTCGCTCAGATTTATCTTTACATTAAAAGTGGCTAAATTTCGATTATTTTTGAAATTGGGCTATTTTTGAACGACCAGTTGTAAATCTGACTATTTTTAAAAATACCATGATGGGAAAACACATTATTATACTTTTCCCTTATGAAATAATGATGCAAATTAATTAAGGAAAAGAAACTGCAATAGAATGAAAAGAGCTGAACAATTGAAACATGGAACCAACACATGAATTGCATAAATACCCCTTCAACCCCCCCCCC
>MU745426.1:157242-183366 GCA_026770625.1 Nicotiana glauca
CATAGGCAATGACTCTGCCATCCTGCATCAATACTGCACCAAGTCCAATACGGGAAGCATCACAATAGACCGTATAAGGCCCTGAACCTGTGGGCAAAACCAATACTGGTGCTGTAGTCAGAGCTATCTTGAGCTTCTGAAAGCTCGCCTCACACTCATCTGACCATCTGAACTGGGTACCCTTCTGGGTCAATCTGGTCATCGGGGCTACAATAGATGAAAACCCCTCCACGAACCGACGGTAATAGCCTGCTAATCCCAAGAAACTCCGAATCTCTATCGATGCTGCTGGTCTAGGCCAGTTCTTGACTACCTAAATCTTCTTCGGGTCCACCTGAATACCCTCTGATGAGACAACGTGACCCAAAAATACAACCGAACTCAACCAGAACTCGCACTTCGAGAACTTAGCATATAACTGACTGTCCTTCAGAGTCTGAAGAACCACTCTGAGGTGCTTCTCGTGCTCCTCCTTGCTGCGGGAGTACACCAGAATATCATCAATAAAGACTATCATAAACAAGTCCAAATAAGGCATGAACACTCGGTTCATCAACTCTATAAATGTTGTCGGGTCATTGGTCAACCCAAACGACATAACCAGGAACTCATAATGCCCATACCGAGTGCGGAATGTTGTCTTAGGGACATCGGACGCCCTAATCCTCAGTTGATGGTAGCCAGATCTCAAGTCTATCTTTGAAAACATCTTCGTACCCTGAAGCTGGTCGAACAAATCGTCAATCCTCGGCAGTGGATACTTGTTCTTAATCATCACTTTGTTCAATTGCCGGTAATCAATGCACATCCTCATCGAACCATCATTTTTCTTCTCAAATAACACCAGCGCACCCCAAGGAGAAACACTGGGTCTATTGAAACCTTTCTCCAGCAAATCCTGCAACTGATCTGTTAACTCTTTCAACTCTGGCAGGGCCATGCAATGCGGCGGGATAGAAATGGGCTGAGTGCTCGGAGCCAGATCAATATAAAAATCAATATCCCTGTCGGGCGGCATACCCGACAGGTCTAAAGGAAAACCTCGGGGAACTCCCGAACAATAGGAACATAATCAATAGAAGGTACCTCTGCGCTGGAATTGCGAACGTACGCCAGATAAGCTAAACATTCCTTCTCGACCATGCGTCGAGCCTTCACATATGAAATAACTCTGCGGGTGATATGCCCTGGGGTCCCTCTCCACTCCAAACGGGGCAAATCAGTCAAAGCCAAGGTTACGGTCTTGGCGTGACAATCTAAGATAACATGATACGGGGACAACCAATCCATCCCTAATATAATGTCAAAATCCACCATGTCTAAAAGTAATAAATCAACACGAGTTTCAAGACCCTCAAACACTACCATACAGGAATGATGAACTCGGTCGACCACTATAGAATAACCCACCGGTGTAGATACATAAATAGGAATACCTAAAGCATCACTAGGCATAACCAGGTAGGGTGCAAAATAGGATGACACATACGAATACGTAGACCTAGGGTCAAATAGCACGGAAGCATCTCTAATACGAATCAGAATGGTACCTGTAATGTCTGCATCTGAAGACTCAGCCTCTGGCCTGGCTGCTGGCTGGCCTATACCTTTGGCGACTTGAACTCCACCTCTATGATCTCTACCTCCACCTCTATGGCCTCTACCCCCGCCTCTAGCTGGCTGGGAGGCCTGTGGATCACCTGATGCTTGTATCATAGGACGAGGACCTTGCTGCTGTGACTGAGCACCCCTCAACCTCGGGCAAGCCCTCCTGATGTGACCATACTCACCACACTCATAGCACCCGCCTGAATGCTACAGTTGAGAAGACTGTGACTGAACTTGTCGACCTTAATGTCCACCCCGAAAACTCTGAAGTGGTGGGGCACTGATGGGTGCTGATGGGGAACTGTGAAGCTGCTGGTCAGAATAATGCGGCTGAGAACCACGACCCTCTGAAGTACCATGAGAGACCTGGAGAGCTGACTGAAAAGGCCTGGGAGGATGGCCTCTACCATAAGTACCTCTACCTCCAGACGAGGTACCACTGAATATGCTTGCATAACGGGGCCTCTTATCCGACCTATGGCCGCCTCCCTGTGGTAGGACCACCTCAACTCTACGACCCACATTGGCCGCCTCTTGAAAAGTGATCTCACTCCCGGCCTGAGCAACTGTACCCGACTGATCTGCCACCGCTGGCTGAACTCCTGGAAGCAAACCCGCTCGGATAACACTCTCCACGAAGCCTACCAATCGGACTAGAGCGTCCTGAAGAACTGGGATGGCAATAAACCCCTCTGGGACCTGATTTGGGCCCACCGGAGCTGCTGGGGCTGGAACTTCCTCGTCTTAATCAATCTGAGGCTCTACCTCTGGGGCTGCTGCTCGGGGCTGAGCTCTGCCCCTGCCTCGGCCTCTGGCATGGCCTCGGCCTCGCCCTCTGCCCCTCGTAGGAGCTGCTGCTGGGGGCTCGGGCTGTTGCGCGGTAGAAGAGGAAGCACATGTTCTCGCCATCTGTGAAATAACAGAGTAGAAAGACAAGCAATATTTGAGAAATGGAATCGCATGACAAGAAAGAACAAAAGTAAAATTTTCCTAACTCTGTAGCCTCTGGGGGACAAATACAGACGTCTCCGTACTGATCCCTCATACTCTACCGAGTTTGTCCGTGAGTTGTGAGACCTATGTAACCTAGTGCTCTGATACCAACTTGTCACGACCCGGATTTTCCAACTTCGGGGGTCGTGATGGCGCCTACTAATAGGAGCTAGGCAAGCCAATTATCAATTACCTCTTTTAGTGAACATCGACAATATTAGAAACAATGAAGCATTTAATAATAAAGTGGAAGTCTCAAACGTAATTAACTAAAAGAAATGCGAAAGTTTAACAAAATCTTCTACCCAAGACTGGTGTCACAATACTCACGAACGTTTAGAGGATACTAAGTACAAGGTTTGAATGAAACATAAAACTGTTTGTTTCGGTACAAAGATAATAAACTAAAATAGATATAAAGAGACTCCGGGCCTGCGGACGTCAGCAAGGCTACCTCGAATGTCCCTGGACTAAAAGCTCGCTCCCAGAATGCTACCGCTACTCAAATGCTGCTCCAACACCTGGATCTATGCAAAAAGATGCACAGAGTGTAGCATCGGCACAATCGACCCCATGTGCTGGTAAGTGCCTGGCCTAACCCCGGCGAAGTAGTGACGAGGCTAGGATCAGACTACCAGATAAACCTAAACAGTTTAAATATATACATACAACGGAACGAAATACGGGAAGTAAACAGTCAACAAACAGAAGGGGGGGGGGATCATATTCTGGGGAGGCAATAGTTATAATTAGGAAATAACAATATAAGATAGAAACAACCAAAGAATTTATAGCGAGTCACGAACACGAATATTCCGAATAAAATACACTAGCGTCAGCCACTGTTGCGGCGTGCAACCCGGTCCTCAAATATCATAGTTGCGGCATGCAACCCGATCCATGAATATTATTTAGCATTGTTGCGGCGTGCAACCCGACCCTCAGATATCATTGTTGCGGCGCGCAACCCTACCCGTATAGATATTATTTATTATTGTTGCGGCGTGCAACCCAATCCATATCATTTATCATTGTTGCGGCGTGCAACCCGATCCATAACATTTATCAGTGTTGCGGCGTGCAACCCGATCCATATCTTTTATCATTGTTGCAGCGTGCAACATGCTCCACCAATATCCTACTTTCTCATCCAAACAACAGTCACAAATACGGGGCAAGAAGTAAACAAACAACAAGGGAAGAAAATCCCGGCAAGGGAATACAACAAAGCAGTTAAATCCCGGCAAGGGAACAATATCAATAAACTCAATGTCCCGGCAAGGGAGAAAATCAACAACCAACAGAAAGTCCCGGCAAGGGAATAACAAATAACCCATCTCTTTCTTTCGTACCTTACTTTATAATTTACTCCATCAATCGAGCCAATGCTCCAGAGAATCAAATAATCATAATGTCTTTCATATGTTCTTTACAATATATAGGAATCCTCAATTAAGCATGGAAATTTCAAAAAAACATGATAATCGCATTTCAAGGACTCACGGTCATGCTATACACTAATGTATAGATACTCGTCACCATGCCTATACACCATACTCGACAATTAGCAAGTAGCAAACAAGACTCAACTCCTATTCCCTCAAGCCAAGGTTAGACCAAACACTTACCTCAGATGCTCCAAACTCAACTCAAGCCTCTAGCATAACTTTACCCCTCGAATTCACCACCAAACCGCTCGAATATAGTCACAAATTACTTGAATGTATCAACAAATACTAATTGAATCAATTTGAATGCATGAAAATGAATTTCTCAAAGTTTTACTCAAAAATTCCCAAAATGTCCCCGGGCCCACATGGTCAAAACCCGATGTTTGAACCAAAACCCAGTTACCCATTCCCCCACGAGTTCATATCTATGATTTATTTTGAAACCGGATCTTAATTTGAGGTCCAAATCTCCAATTTTAAGAAAACCTAGGTTCTACCCAAAATCCCCACCCATGGAAATCCTTGATTTTAAGATGAAAACATGTTTAATGATGTTAAAGATTGAAGAAGTTATGTAAAAATTGACTTACAAATGATTTGGGGAAGAAAGTTTTTCATGGAAAATCGCCTATGGAGTGTTTGAGTTGAAAGAATGAAGAAATGAGGCGAAAATTCGTCTAAGTATGAAAAATGCAGGTCTCTTATATGGGAATTGCGAAACTGGGTTCGCAAGCAGTCCTGGGAATTGCGAAGGAATTGTTCGCATTTGCGAACTCCCCCATTTTCCCCAGGTCTCGCATTTGCGACCTTAGGCGTCGCTTTTGCGGACAGGAACACTTCACATTTGCGAAGGAAAATCTCGCAAATGAGAGACTATCAGACCTGGGCCATCTTCGCTTTTACGATGGGCCTTTCGCATTTGCAAATACCGCTTTTGCGAATGCGAAGCCTGCAGGTCTGAAGTGCATCGGCTGGTTTTCCAAAGGTTCAAATGCACTCGCGGCCTATCCAAAACTCTTCCGAGCCCTCGGGGCTCCAAACCAAACATACACACAACCTCAAAAATATCTTACGGACTTACTCGAGCGATAAAATTGCCAAAATAACATCATTTATATCAAATTAAGCCTCAAAATCCAAAATTCCTTCCAAAATTTTCATAGAACATAAAATTTTCATTTCAAGTCCAAAACACGTCAAATGACGTCCGTTTCCAACCAAACTTTACAGAAAAGAGCTTAAATCACATATAAGACTTGTACTGGGCGTCGGAACTAGAATACGAGCACGATACCATAGTCTTCTGATCAAATTTCCTTAATTAATTTCAGAAAATAATTTCACACAAAAATTCATTTCTCGGGCTCGGGACCTCGGATTTCGATTTCGGGCATACGCCCGAGTCCCATATTTTTCTACGGATCCTCCGAGACCGTCAAATCACGGGTCCGGGTCCGTTTACCCAAAATATTGACCAAAGTCAACTTTAATCATATTAATATCAAAATTCATCAATATTTACACAGAATTCATATTTAAGCTTTCCGGCTATGCGCCCGGACTGCGCATGCAAATCGAAGCGACTAAAAGAGAGGTTTTTAAGGCCTCGGATGCACGGAATGAAAGAGAAAACAGGTGATGACCCTTTGGATCGTCACAGTAGGATGTAACTATAATTAGATATTTTGCTATTAAAGGATAAAAGGTATCTATAGTATGTAATATTTTAAAATAGTATTTATTTAAAATAAATAGGGTACTAAGCTTTTCTATAGGGTGTAAAATTTCCATTAAAAATCCCCATTTTTGCATTAATTAGCAATAAAATTGACCATATTAAGGATAAAAGGTATCTATAGTATGTAATATTTTAAAATAGTATTTATTTAAAATAAATAGGGTACTAAGCTTTTCTATAAGGTGTAAAATTTTCATTAAAAATCCTCCTTTTTGCATTAATTAGCAATAAAATTGACCATATTAACCTTTGCTATCTCTTCACATAAATACTCCTAACACATACTCCAATACTATTTACTCCAAGGGCAATGTAGGAAAAAAATAATTTATTTATTTTTGAAATCTGAAAAAATAACTTATTTTGGACCATAAAAAAGGGTCAAAAAACCACCTATTTTGGACCGGAAGGAGTATAAAACATTGAGTGGGACTAAATTTTTTTCCCGGTTGTAATCGGTTTCAGGTAGAAAATGTGCATTTAACAAGTTGCATTTTGAATTATTTGGTATTAATATTTAGATTGCTGGAATATTTACTTGGGACTCTTATTTGGTTTAATTCTCTAGTATTTCGTTTATCATTATTGGTCTAGCAAAGCGAGATATACAGGGGACTCAAACTGTTGACACGTGACATACTTGATAAGATATTATCCAATTTTCTTTTGTCTATTTTGTATTTCTACCTTGGTCTCCCTGGGAATGATCTGAATTAACTTTACGAATTTTTCAGTTAACCTTTTGCAAATACATAATCTTATTTTCCTACTCGAAAAATATTACTCTATTTTCTCCCTCCAATATTTGCTCGCCAAGGTATCATATTTGATCACTAAAAATGCAGCAAAGGCCAAGGATTCTCTTGGAAAGAGGGGAACAAGAAAACAAAGAGAAAAGAAAAGAAAAATTAAGGGATAGTACAAATATCATTTTAATATTACGAATCGTTATCAGAAATTCAGAGTTCTTATTCACGTGTTTGGGTTAAAATGCTTAGTAATGTTGCTTAATCTGTACCATAAACTAATAAGTAAGAGTTTGTTGGAAGATTACTGAATTTAAATTCTAATTAGAGTTTGTTCATATATCGTTTCTGCATAAAACTGACCCAACTTTTTTGGTAAGGGGAATCATGGATAAGATGAACAGATGAGATACAGATCATATGATAAGCGCTAAGACTTAAATTTTATATATATATAGTGTAACATCATAGTGTAGCTAGGATACATATACCAGGGCAGATTCATTTGTCATCTTTCAATTAATTTATTGTAAGTTCTTACAAAATGCTAACAACAACAATAACGTACCTATATAATTCTATAAGTAAGATTTATGGAGGGTATTGTGTAGGCAGACTTTGGAATAATTTTTCTTTTTCTTTCTTCGTAGTGAATTAGATTTTGTAAATAAGAAAATATAAAACAAAATTGTCGAAAAGAAATTTTAAAAAGAAATAGTATTGGGTAAAAAAAGTGGTTGGTGAAAACTGAAAAGAAAGAGAAGGAGAAAGTAGCTTGATAATATAAGGGAAAAACAGAAATAATTGGCATGTTTTAAAAAGTCTTGTTGAGTAACAGAATTGAACCCTCGCCCTTTAACTTTCTTAAACCTCCGGCGCTCTTCCACGACCAAAGCACCCGTCAGACTTTTTATCTAATGGGTGCTTTTGTAAAATTTTATACGTTTCCTCAAATTTTCTATATAACTATATGTTGGTTCCTCGGTTTATTATCCTGTATTTGTAAATAATATTTCTGGAAAATAAAACGTTAACGTATAAACGTAAATATAAATGAGACAGTAATTAATTCGAGCCCACTAAATTCACAGTGTTTCCTTAAGGAATTTAATGCCCTCCTAGTACCCAAGGTTATGGATTATTTCCTCCCAGGATAGAACGAATTACACAGTGGTGTAGCGGTACTTCAAACACAAAGTTCGGCAGTAAATCACACTTATGGATGCTTTGTTTGTAGTTAAAAATAATACAGAATAAAGGAGAACAACTCAAAGGTCGAATGGAAATTCTGAGAGGAAGGAATGCAATGTATAGCCGATGTTGAGTTCTTACTGAAGAGGATATCAGATTGCAATTCGTTTTTCCAGTATATACAGAGTGTATACCTAGTGTATATCTCTCTCCAATTGCTGCTCTATTTATAGCAGTCAGTTGAGAGAGATCAACCCTCCCTCCATGGTGGAACAAGCACTTAGCTTGTTATGGAGCAAGCTCTAGCTTGTGGAGCAAACACTTGCTTGTAATGGATCAAGCACTTGGAGTGGTTGTTATTGCAGCTGGTGGTACTATACACGGATTGGAATACATCTGTTATAAAATACGAATTATACAAGCTAGTGTATACCTAGTGTATACACTAGCTATACACTAGTGTATACCTAGATTATATCACGTTAATATTCACTATTAACAAATAAATTTGATCCAAAAAATTAATCAATCGATCGATAATTTGACCAAATCCAAATCCAAATCCAAATTCAAATCCGAAGCTGAAGCCGAAGCTGAAGCCGTAGCCGAAGCCGAAGCCGAAGCCGAAGCCGAGCCGAGCCGAGCCGAGCCGAGCCGAGCGAGTGACGTCGATGACGACGACGACGACGACGACGACGCGAAGCTTGCCTTCTTCCTAGCTCTTTAATAGCTATATTAAGTGCATTTGTATATAAACCCACCAAAATTCTTATCCTCTACCAATGTGGGATAATGTCTTATTAAAAAGAAGAGGGAAACTTAAAATTTTACTCAAAATTTTATTTTCCCTCCATTTCCCATTCACTCTCATTTTAAGACTATTTCATCTTAAACAAAAAACTCAACAATCCCCCACATGAATGGGGAATGACTATATCATGGAAGTATGCATGAAAAACTTGTGTGATTCGCAAACAAGGATTAATTGCATCTGGATAAGTAGGTTTCTCTTTGAACTTTCCGTAGTGAACTTATGTCGGATATACTCGGTCAATCGGTAGATTTGATATCTTTGAACCGTCGAACTTTAGTGTATACCTAGACAACCATAAGTCACACAATCAACCCTTAACCGTCTTTGGTTCTCATTGTTGTGTTCGTTTCAGCCATGAACACCGCCTGGTTTCATAAGTGCGTAGAGAATTGGCCTTGCAGAATTCTCCTTGAAGCGGCTAACACTTCACACTTACATAGGTGATTCCTAAACGTGTCATCCTGTAGATACACTATTTGATATACTACATATCAAATTTAGAAATCATTAAAAAGCATTAATGCTTTATCCTTGGTACTGAACAATGTCTCATCACGAGAATGGACCAAAATTTTTGCTGACAATGTTGAACCGTCATTAATGACTTTGTTTGATTTCCTTGAACCTAGATCTTGGGATCTTCAGCCTTCTAGGTAGAGTTACCGCCACAATGACTTGTTCTCGGTCATAGTCCCATTCCCCTCGACGATTTCTCAACTACCTCTCTAGTTAGGCCTTTTGTAAGTGGATCCGACACATTATCACTTGACTTTACATAGTCAACCGTGATAATTTCTCTAGAGAGTAATTGCCTAACGGTTTTATGTCTTCGTCGTATATGACGAGATTTACCGTTATACATAATGCTCCCAGCCCTTCCAATTGCCACTTGGCTATCGCAACGTATGCATATTGGTGCCAACGGTTTGGGCCAAAATGGAATGTCTTCCAAGAAATTTCGGAGCCATTCAGCTTCTTCACCGGCTTTATCTAAGGCTATGAACTCAGCCTCCATTGTAGAGCGGGCAATACAAGTTTGTTTGGACGATTTCCAAGATACCGCTCCTCCACCAATAGTGAATACATATCCACTTGTGGACTTCGAATCAGTTGAACCGGTAATCCAATTTGCATCACAATATCCTTCAATCACAGCAGGATATTTGATGTAGTGCAAATCAAAGTTTTGGGTATGTTCTAAATATCCCAAAACTCGTTTCATTGCCATCCAATGAGTTTGATCTGGATTTCTCGTGTATCGACTCAGTTTACTTATAGTACAAGTTATATCTGCTCGTGTACAATTCATGATGTACATTAAGCATCTCAACACACGAGCATAATCCAATTGTGATATGCTTTGGCCTTTGTTCTTTGCTAATGCAAGATTCACGTCAATTGGAGTATTTACAACTTTAAATCCCAAGTGCTTGAATTTTTCAAGTACTGTCTTAATATAATGAGATTGGGACAATGCCAGACCTTGAGGAGTCTTTTGGATCTTAATCCCCAGAATTAAATTCGCAACTGCCAAGTCTTTCATATCAAACTTGCTAGTTAGCATACGCTTAGTCGCATTTATGTTGGCAGTGTCATTACTCATTATCAACATATCATCCACATATAGGCAAACAATGACTATGTGATTTGGAACATTTTTAATGTACACACATTTATCACATTCGTTTATCTTAAAACCATTTGATAAGATTGTTTGGTCAAATTTCGCATGCCATTGTTTGGGTGCTTGTTTTAGTCCGTAGAGGGACTTAACAAGTCTATATACCTTCTTTTCTTTATCTGGAACCACAAACCCTTCAGGTTATTCCATGTATATTTCTTCCTCCAAATCTCCATTTAAGAAGGCTGTCTTTACGTCCATTTGATAAATTTCAAGACCATATACTGCAGCTAAAGCTATTAGCGTTCGTATGGATGTAATTCTCGTCAGTGGAGAATATGTATCAAAGTAGTCAAGACCTTCTCGTTGTATATACCCTTTGACAACAAGTCTTGCCTTAAATTTATCAATAGTGCCATCATCTTTCATTTTTCTTTTAAAAATCCATTTACTACCCAAAGGTTTATTTCCAGGAGGAAGATCAACCAATTCCCATGTATGGTTGTTCAATATGGATTCTATTTCACTATTGACTGCCTCTTTCCAGAATAATGATTCCGAAGAAGACATAGCTTCTTTAAATGTTTGAGGCTCATTCTCCAATAAGAAAGTCACAAAATCTGGTCCAAACGAAGTAGGCGTTCTTTGACGTTTACTACGTCTTGGATCCTCCTGATTAAATGTACTTTCTTTTGTTTCTTCCCGAGGTCGTTTAGATCCTTCACCAATCGACTCACATTCCTTTTTATGCGGATATATATTTTCAAAGAACTCAGCATTATCTGATTCTATAACCGTATTATTCTCAATGTCGGGATTTTCTGATTTATGAACCAGAAATCGATATGCTTTACTATTAGTCGCATATCCTATGAAAACACAATCAACGGTTTTCGGTCCTATTTTTACCCTTTTGGGTTTAGGAATTTGCACTTTTGCCAAACACCCCCACACTTTCAAATAATTCAAGTTGGGCTTCCTTCCTTTCCATTTTTCATATGGAATGGATTGTGTTTTGCTATGGGGTACTCGATTTAGTATTCGGCTAGCCGTAAGAACGACTTACCCCCACAAGTTCGGTGGAAAACCTAGAACTTATCAATAATGCGTTCATCATCTCCTTTAATAAACAATTCTTTCTTTCTGCAATCCAGTTGGATTGGGGCGTGTAAGGGGCCGTTGTTTGATAAATAATTCCATATTCTAAACATATTTGTTCAAAAGGAGATTCATATTCACCACCCCTATCACTACTTATCATTTTGATTTTCTTGTTAAGTTGCGTTTCAACTTCATTTTTGTATTGCTTGAATGCGTCTATTCCTTCATCTTTACTATTAAGTAAGTAAACATAGCAATATCGAGTACTGTCATCAATAAAAGTTATGAAATAATTCTTTCCACCGCGAGATGGTATTGACTTCATGTCACAAATATTTGTGTGAATTAAGTCTAAAGGATTTGAATTCCTTTCAACCGACTTATAAGGATGTTTAACATACTTAGATTCCACACATATACTTCCAAGTTAATCATTTTCCGTAAAGTTTTATAATTGACATGACCCAAACATTCATGCCATAAATTATTTGACTCAAGTAAGTAAGACGAAGCTGGAATTTTATTATTATTTACAATAATCATTACATTCAGCTTGAAAATGCCCTCGGTAAGGTAACCTTTTCCTACAAACATATCGTTCTTACTTATGACTACCTTGTCAGATACAAAAACGCGCTTGAAACCGTGCTTTACAAGAAGTCCAACAGAGACTAAATTCTTCCTAATCTCAGGAACATGAAGGACGTTGTTCAAAGTTACCACTTTGCCGAAAGTCATTTTCAGAAATATCTTCCCACATCCTTCAATCTTGGCCGTTGCAGCATTTCCCATGAAAAGCGTCTCGTCGGTTCCAGCAGAAGCATATGTAGAAAATACTTCTCTCACAGCACAAACATGGCAGAAAGCATGACACACAAGTCATCAATATCATCATATTTTTCTATCATGTTTGCTTGACCCCTTTTCTTGTCTTTCTTCCGAGCACGACACTCCGTAGATTTGTGTCCGGTTTTCCCACAGTTATAACAGTTTTCACTGAACCGCTTCTTGCTTGGGTTGTATTTCGGACCAGAAGCCTTCTTCCTCTTTTTGTTATCTTCAACAATATTTGCTCCCATTATTGTTGAATTTTCACGGATAAATCCGAAGCCGAAGCCGAAGCCGAAGCCGAAGCCGAAGCCGAAGCCGAAGCCGTAGCCGTAGCCGAGCGAGCGACGACGACGACGGCGCGAGGCTTGCCATCTTCCTAACTCTTTAAGAGCTATATGAAGTGCATTTGTATATAAACCCACCAAAATTCTTATCCTCTACCAATGTGAGACAATGTCTTATTAAAAAGAAGAGGGAAACTTAAAATTTTACTCAAAATTTCATTTTCCCTCCATTTCCCATTCGCTCTCATTTTAAAACTATTTCATCTTAAACAAAAAACTCAACACTATACATACTCTGCGTCAAGGTTAATGGGTGCTCGAGCACCCAAATAATGTGTAGATACGCCCCTGTTTAATCTACGAACTCTAAATTTCTCAGATACTAAAGGAGGAAACCTCCCTTCTCGAATTGATAGAAAGCAAACATTTCTTCTGATAGTTGGCAAAATGAGTTAATTATCTCAATAAATGCAGATTATTCATTCAGAATAAATATATCAAATAAAAAATTTATAAACAAATTCGATTACATTTCGATTATCGCTCATCTAAAGTAAACGATATTAAAGATGATTATCTTTTGATTTGAATCGTTAATTATCATTATCTATAAATGTTGATACATCACATAATACAAAAAAGAACCACAATGGTCGACTACTAAAGGCCAAAATGATAGCTAATGAGAGTGACGTTTACCTTAAAAAATGTTTAAAAGCATACTTAATACTTAAAAGATAAATAATTAATTTTATTGTCTTTACCTCAAAAGATGATAGATATATGAAACTATGTGGTGGAGGCCAATTATAAGAGGAATCAAATACGATTATTCTCAGCACATACTCTACCCAAACCAATAAACTATACTATATTTTAATGAGCTAATTATGCAATTATGTTAGACTTTGGAACTGTTGACACATCCACTACAAAAAAACTACATATTATATAACCTACTGAACTTGCTTATGCAATTATATTAGACTTTGGAACTAACTGATCATCTTAGGAATATTAGTTTCCATATCAAGTCAATCATTATCGTAAGGTCCCATTTGGCTTTTGGCACTTGATAAGGATGAAGAGAATGGTGGAAAATAGTTTTGCATGCCAGCCCAAAATCGCTAAAAATTTCAATTTGGCAACTTTGTTGCCAAAGAAGTGTAAGGTATTATTGATCTTGAATAATCTAGGAACCCTCGATAAAAATCTTTTAAATTATATTAACATCTTCTGGAAGCATGAATTTAGACATAAAAAGTTATCGATCTTGAGTCGTGGAAGTAGCCACTAATACTTGTACTAAGGTAGTCGATGTGTCTATACCACCTTTTGGGGTGCAACCTTTCTCGTACTTTGCATGAATGCGAGATGCTTTATACATCCGTCTGTTTTTTTTAAAGACATTTTCACAGGGTATGGTCATTTGCATGATAAGAAAGACAAGGTAGGTCTAGGATTCCATACATTTTGTTTCAACTTCTGCTAATTCCAAAACAAAATTGCCGTGCAGTCACAATCATTTTCTCTTGTTGATGTGTTTTGACTATTTTAGGATAACCACACTATGACATGTAAAGATAAAGATGTGTTTATGAGATCGAAAACCCGACCTATTTAAAATTAGAAGCATACTTATTGGATTGTTTTGAAACCCTATCTCATTTTTTCTATTTATTAAATATGCAATTGGTTCAACGTTAGAAAATTCAAAGATTTTAGGAAGTGAGCAAATCTTAAAAGAAAATAGAGAATATTATCTAACAACTGAAAGAAGAATAAACGTGAAATTAGCTTATTGAGGAACTGTCATGAACTTATATTCAAAAAGGGAAGAGGATAAATAAAGTTAACATTTGAAAGATAAAATGTTTCAATTTCGTTCAAGTTTTTCATTTAATGAATTTTAGTTATGGTTTTTATCAGATTAACAATTAATATACGTAACACACTTATCTGTAATAATATTGCCTGAATGACATGATTGTATAAATATTTCTTTCATTATCCGCACATAGAACTTAAACTTCATTTTGTAATGAGAAATCATTTCGCGACTGCTTTTATATATCATTGGACTTGAAAATCAACGTTAGAACTTAGAAGCAATTTTATGTATTTGATAAAATGTGATCTTTCGTATACTTTATTAAATATCATTTATCTGATAATATAAAGACGTGCTCATTGTTCGATCAAAAAGTGTCAAGCTTTTTGCTAAACTAATTAATGATGAGATAGGGGGTAAATCTTAACCAAAAATAACTAACTCTAAATCAAAGCACGTTAAATATGAGAGTCGAATATAATCGAGCTTATAACTCTTTTTAAGATTATTAAAAGACATCAAACACAAACAATAAGCTTACATCTTTGACATGTTGTTCTGTCATATAAGAGCAAAGAAGGAAAAGAAGGAATGCCATTGATAGCTATGAGATCTATCTTTTTTGATTCAGCAATGAAGATTACAAAGATTTGCGACCAAAATCTAGACTTTCGCTTTATTGTTGTTAGAGATCTTCTCCTTGATGGGTTTTCAATGACTTAGCCTTATGTTTCCTATGTTTTGATGATCTAACAAACTTGTTGTCTAAGAACCAAATAGAGAATCTTGTCCCACAGGATACACATCTCATGTGAACTGTTCGAAGGCTGAAAATCAGCAAATGGATGAACAACCATAGGGAGGAACACAACGAGGAACACAATATGGACCTGCTTCCTTGGGGTTCTCTGACAAAAGCACAGGTCAAGTGCATAGCTGGAACATAGCAGAAGAAAGTGGCCATCTGGCAAATGTTACAGATGAGGAACACAATCAGGACCAGGTCCGTTGGTGTATTCTGACAGAAGTACAAAGTCCACAATCCAGCTGGAACGCAACTACCCAGAAGCGGTTATGCAGACAGTGCAGCAGTCACTTCTCATTGAGAAGAAGTACACCAAGAGTTGACATCACTACCTATTGTGATATCTTTTGTGATAAAATAACCTGGTGCAAGACACACTTCACTTGTGCATTCAGTGATATTCTCTCAATAAAAAGAAGCATTCATTTGGCGTTGAAGTCACTGGTGCATCAAGAACAAGAAGACAACTCCACTAAGGATCAGTTTCTAGAAGAGTCTTATGTATGTCCATAGTTGAGTTGTAATCTTGTTAATTGCTATACATTGTAATTCCTAGTTTGCTTTATTAGAAGCACTGTTTTAGGAACAAACCAAATTCGTAAACTTTAGAGTTTATGTTGTGACTAGGAGTAGTCATAAGTTAAATCCTCTGTAACTAGGAGAGTTATAGAGTGGCTTGTGGTGGTGCATCACAAGTTAGTTTGAAGTCTTTGCAATAGAAAGTATTATAAAGTGGCTTGTAATAGGTAGATTACAAGTTAGTGAGTTAAAATCCTACAGGTGTGGTGTAGGCCGTGGTTTTTTGATCCCCTTGTGTGGGATTTTTTCACGTAAAAAATCTCTGGCCTTCTTTACATTCAGCAGTTACTTCATTCTAAGTATTATCTCGTAGAGGACCAGATACTCTATAGCTTGGCGGACTCATACAGGATATCACTCTTGTTCTTACTTCCTTCCTTCTTGAGGGAGAGAGCCTCTTTTATTGTCTTCTTACCTCCTATATATTATAAATATTCCCCTTTGTCCAACTGTATTTAGCCAGAATACCCTATCTCTTGATTATACTTTACATCGCTCCTCTTAAGTATTACGACATATATTTTTCCATACAAGCTTTTTGATAGCTCGATCTCGGCAGTGGCAAAGATATTCATCGCTATTACACCTTGTAGATACAACCACCGCTTAGTCGGCCCCTTGTCATTCCTTTTAGCGCCAATCTACGCATGGTCAGATTTTGACCCATACAGTTAGTCCCTCAACCCATTGGGGTCGCCTCTTGGCGAGCTCGATGGGCGGACTCTGTTGATTCAAAAATTAGGAGGAATATGAACGCTTTATCCGAGGGGCGAGCACCTCATGGCGAGGTAGCAGTGTGACGTTCCGAGAATTGCATCAGACCGTTACGTCAGTTCAGGATTGGACTGTCACGTCAGTTTAGGTATCATCAATATTCCCCATGCGTCATTATGGCACATGTTTTTAGGTATTGTATCGTTTCCTGTGCCTTTTTCCGTTTTCTAACTGGCATCTCTTGATTTTCTTGCACAGGGCTGTCACACCTCCTTTTTACCGCCCCGGGGGTAATATAAGTGAATTTTTTACAATTTAAGTGAAAATCGAAACAGGATTATTTAATTAAAAATCAGAGTCACTACTTGGGATAATTTATGATGTCCTAAGTTACCGGTTCAAATTCTGAATCGAGGAAAGATTGGCTCTGTTTTACAGTCCATGAACACAGAAATCTGGGTAAGGAATTATGTTAACCCGAGAGAAAGTGTTAGGCATTTTCGGGTTCCGTAATTTTAGCACGGTCGCTCAACTGTTATTATTGGCCTATTTATTTGATTTTAAAACATCTTTGAAATCTTTGTGCATTTTTTTTCCTTCTAAACCACTTTCAATAATCCAATTTTTATACAACTAATTATGATACGTCGCGAATCATGTCACGGGAACCGTACCCATGATCCGCAACATATTTATTTTATTAACAAGATTAATATTATGGCCGGATCACATAAATGTACCCCCAAATTTTAGAAATTAAAGCATCACGACTACGTCACAAGAACCGTACCCGTAGCTATGACAATTTATTTTATTAAACGTGCCTAAAGCAAACTATGAGAGTTCAAGGCATTTTTCTATACTAGTTATGAATATTCCATATCTTTTTTTTTTCTACATTTGTTTTTGGCACTAATGTGAGAGCCATAGATTATAGGATTCATTTGTGAATGTCACGCCTCAAATTATTTAAAGAATTTGTACTCAAATTAAAGCTAACTACGGGTATTCATATCTAAAACTAAGCTTGGAATTAAATATCACAACTACGCCACGGGAACTGTACCCGTAATTGTGGCGATTTCATTACGTGCCTAAAGCAAGCTACGAATGCTCATAAATTATTCAACTTTTAAACCCAAACCCCACGGTCCAGTTCTTAAATTTTATATCACTGATTTATCATACTCCAATTCCTTATCAACCAATAAACAAGAATTATCACCTAATCATTCCAAACTAGATGACGGGATTTAAGCGTCAAAATACTCAACAACAAACATCGTATTCAACACATGTAATTTCAGATCCATATTATTAAATCAAGCGATAAACTAGAAGAAACAAGAGGTAAATAGCGAGATAAACAAGACCAAACCAATTTATTTCAACCAAGCCATGGATGGACATATAAGAGCAGTAAAATTAGAAAGAGAACGTATAAGAATTGACCTCACTGTCAAAATCCTTTAAAGCTGATTAACAAAGACAAAACCAGCAATGAAACGCGATCGTAGACTTCGAACGACGACCTCGACAGAACTTCATCGAACTTTAACCGGACTGCCTCGCTTTTCCTCCGCCTATCTCTCACTCTGTTTCAGTGACCTCTTGTTGCTGCCCTATCCATGTGTGTGCGTGTGGTCATGGAAGGCTGTTGTTACTATTTTTTAGGTTAGAAGAAGGAGGATTTGCGACGAAGATCTAGACTTTTGCTTTATTGTTGTTAGAGATCTTCTCCTGTTCTTCCCTCCTTCCTTCTTGAGGGAGAGAGCCCCTTTTATTGTCTTATGACCTCCTCTCTCTCTCTCTCTCTATATATATATATATATATTATAAATATTTCCCTTTGTCCAACGGTCTTTAGCTAGAATACCCTATCTCTTAATTATATTTTACATCGCTCCCCTTAAGTATTGAGACATAATTTTGCCATACAATCTTTCTGATAGCTCGATTTCGGCAGTGGCCGAGATATTCGTCATTATTACGCTTTGTAGATATGACAACGGCTTAGTCGGCCCCTTAAAATTCCTTTTAGCGCCAATCTACGCATGATCAGATTTTGACCTATATGCTCACCAATCACTATGGATTGTAAATCTCAACTAGCTAAAAGTATACGATCATAAAAGGGTCCTACGTGGTACAAAATCTTATAAGGATTATCAAATTCTCTTAATTCCTAATTAAAATGTGTGATATAAAATCTTGTTTTCTTGTTTGATTAGATATACACTACTGTATTTATACCATGAGCGATGGAGCATAATTTTTTTTTTGCGTGTGTCAATTAATTTTGAATGCTCAAGGTTGACTGACAGCAACGTTAAAAGAAATTAACGATAATAATAATAATATATTGGTTGTTCAGCTTTAGTTTGGTCTATTTTTTTAAGTTTGGTATAAGTAGTTTTTTTAGTTGAACATTTTCCAATTCTTTTTATCTATTTTTAATGTGGTGCGGTTTTTGGTATTACTGATTCTGATATGGAACATGATTTTACTTTGACACGATTAATCCAAAGAATTAGTGGCTATCCTGCACTCAAGAGGAAGAAATCAACTCTTTCCAAAGCAAGGGAACATTGCTCTAATTACTTACGTAATTTTAGGTAGCCACTCCCTTCTCATAAAATTGTACGTGAGACTTCCACCTCATATGGCTCCGTCTCGAGCTTCTGTTGTCCGCATTAACATTAAAATACTATCTATGTATATATTTTCAGTCTGAACAGGCAATTTTTTTGCTTCTCATATGGTGTCAGCTTTGCCTTGAATATGAGTTGTATGTGAGATGGTATGCATCAAGTGGACCTGCCAATTAAATAAATTGTCTAGTAATGATTTACTTTACGAAGATTCCATTAGATTATGGAAGTTCATAATATTGGTTTGACATAATTCCCAAACTTAAGAAGCTAGGAATATTTAATGTTTCTGGTAAAAGAAAATCACAATCTCATTAAATTTAATAGTCAGAGTTTGTTAAATATTTAATAGATACCAAAAATGCTTACTTTTTACAAACATAAGAGACCAAAATGATCAAGAATATATGTAAAGGATTTATAGTGTCGAATCGTATCAAACAATGGTGCTTGCGATGAATATGAGTTGTGCTCGAGAGGTAATGAATCGATTGGACATGCCAACAGAATGAATCATAATACTCGTAATGATCGAATTTACGAAGATTCCATTGGATTTCGGAAGCTCAAAGTATTGGTCCGACACAATTTTCAAACATAAGAAGCTGGTGATATTTAATGTTTCTGGTTAATTTCTTTCACAATTTCATTAAAATAAACAAGGTTTATCAAATATATAACAAGTGCCAAAAATGCTAACTATTCACAAACATCAGAGACCAAAGTGATCATGAATAAATTTAAAGGACTACTTTAAACCTACCCAAACATAATGAACCAATTTTGCCCATTTTCTCAAAGAATATAGAGAAGGAACTTCAGCATACCCGCAAAAAGACCCGCACGGCGATAGTAGTGTGTTCTCGGGGCAATTGCATCTATACCCGTTTTTTGTGCCACATTTTAACTTATGCCCGCTTTGCAAAAAAATTGCAAGCGTACCCGTTTTTTCGCATAACTTCAGCACACGGGGCTGAAGTAGCAAAGGCAATCACACAAAACTTCAGCATTTTAGTAGCCGGGCCTGAAGTTCAGCTCTAGAGCTGAAGTTTTTGTTTTGTAACTCGCGAACTTCAGCTCTAGAGCTGAAGTTTTATTTTATAAGCTTTTGTTTAGTAACTGGGAAACTTCAGCTCTAGAGCTGAAGTTTTTGTCTTTGTAACCGGAAAACTTCAGCTCTAGAGCTGAAGTTTGCCAGTTATAAAATAAAAACTTCAGCTCTAGAAAACTAGAGCTAAAGTTTTTATGTTGTTACTAGGAAACTTCAGCTCTAGAGCTGAAGTTTCTATGTTGTAACTAGCTGAAGTTTGCCAGTTATAAAATAAAAACTTCAGCTCTAGAGCTGAAGTTTTTGTTTAGTAGCCCTAAAACTTCAGCTCTAGAGCTGAAGTTTTCAAGTTATAAAATAAAAACTTCAGCTCTAGAGCTGAAGTTTCTATGTTGTAACTAGAAAACTTCAGCTCTAGAGCTGAAGTTTTTGTTTAGTAGCCCCGAAACTTCAGCTCTAGAGCTGAAGTTTTCAAGTTATAAAATAAAAACTTCAGCTCAAACTTCAGCTCTAGAGCTGAAGGAGCTGAAGTTTTTGTTTAGTAACCCGCAAACTTCAGCTCTCTAGACTAAAGTTTTTCAGTTATAAAGGGAAGCTGAAGTTTTTCAAAAAGTGGGTACGAATACAAACAAAAAGACAAAGCGGCTACATGTTAAAAGAGGGGCGCCCAAATAGGGCGCACAGTGCAATTTTTACTGTGTTCTCATAGCCTGGGCCTGGGGTTTAAGCTGCAGGGTTTTGACTTGTTAAGGAAAACAGAGCAAAGATAGAGAGAAATGGCAGTACAAAGGGGACGTAACGGTATGACGGGCGAAGAGGAAGAAGAAGAAGGAGCTATTTTCGGACAGGAAATTGAGGTGGAGGAGTCCAATGACGTTCCTGCTCATCTGGTCAACCTCTTCGATGCTGCCGAGAACGGAAACCCTGACGCCCTTCGCAATTCCCTTGGTAATTATTTTGTCTTGTTTTTTGAGATTTGTATTTCTGGTGTTATAGCTACTTGTTTGTTGATTTTTACACTTTATTGCCTGTTGAGGATTTCTGAATTAAAGCTAGTTTTTATTTTTATTTTTTGGGTTATTTGTGGGATGATATTTATTTTTTGGTCAGTGTTAAAGTACACTAGTGATTGTGATTTGGTGTTTTTTGATTTCTGTGAGGTGAACTAATTTACTCTTCTGACCATCTTGATAAAAATGAGTTTTTTTGGGGGGTGGGTGGGGGTTTGAAGATGATTTGCTTAAAATTTTGGGTTAATTATGAGTTTTTGTGGTAAGCTGTTGTTGAATGTGATATGGTATGTGGTGCCAGGACTATTGCTTGAAGCGGTTTGAAAATGGTGGGTTTATAATGATTCCATGGCTATTTGAGTGAGTTTGTTAATGCGGGTTAATTGTTTGAAAGATGAAAAATTTATGTGGGGGCAGAGGCGAATACATTGGTGGTTCTTAGTCTTGATCTTATTATAATTTAGATAGTTCTAAATTTGGACGAAATGCTTTAAACTTTTGAAAAAGAAGGTATGTACCAAAAGATGCTTCATCACCTTTGTTGTCAAAGATTCATGTGAACAAGGTTGGTCCGTTGCAAGGATGACAGAAGAAGTAGGAATGAAATTGAGTTGGACTACTCGGAAGCCATTCCTATATAATGATGTGTGTGCGCGCGCGCGTGCTTGGGTGAGGGAGAGCTGATTTTTTATACCTCTCTTGTGCCTTCTGAGTGCACCTTTCTGGCGATTCATCTGCTCACTCATCTCATCCAACTCTGTAGAATCATCCCCAAACTTTCATACGTTCTTCTCATTTTCCTGCGTAGTAGGTCGCACAATTGGTTCAGCAGTGTACTGAGGGACTTGTCTTGAAATTCTACTTCATACACTCATTTCTGATAATCTATTGGTTTCAAGGCTTGCAACTGCAGTGATGTCTGAAATAACATTCTTACTTGTTCTCCTCCTCATTCTGTACAACTAATTAGTGTAGTATAGTTTGACTATGACAGACCTGCAATGAACAGTATGTTGACTCTCTCAAGAGAACTAACTCGGCATTTGGACAATATTTTTTGTTGTGGAAGTTGAGTAACCTGTTCAATATCTCATGTTTTTCATTTTTGCGTCTTATTCACATGTTTCTACCTGATGGACTGCCGCAGATAATTTGAGTGGCAGCATTGATCAACCTCTAGAAGATGGGGACACTGCTCTTCATCTAACATGTTTGTATGGCCATCTCCCTTGTGTGCAGGTTGGTCCACTTACTGAACTTTATTTCATGAATTTGCCATTTTAATTGATCTTTCGATCTCTTAAGATCTTATGACCGAAAGGATAAAAAAACACCCTTAATTTTGTTTTCCTGCCCAGCTACTGCTAGAAAGAGGAGCTTCTTTGGAGCCTAAGGATGAAGATGGAGCAATCCCATTGCATGATGCTTGTGCTGGCGGTATGTCATGTGCCTCCAAGTTCATAGTGATATTTCATTGTCATAACTATCATCTATTGTCATATCTTTGCATTATATCAACTCATTTCCATAAAGAGGATTTGACTTTTAACAGGATACACGGAGATAGCCCAACTGCTGATCAACAGCGCTCCTGACCCTGAATGTGTGAAGAGGATGTTGGACTCTGTTGATGTAGAAGGTGATACGGTAAGGGTTCTAGAATTTTCTTTTTTTATTTTAGTTTTGTGGAACTAAACAGTACAGAAGCATTTTGTCACTAATCGTGTTTGGTTGATTTTGAAAAGCCTCTCCATCATGCTGCCAGAGGTGACCATGTAACTGTCGTCAGGTTATTACTAGCTTCAGGGGCTTGTCCTACTAGGACCAATATATATGGAAAGGTTAGCAGCTGAGGTAACATTTCGTTGATTTAGCATGTGTAGTTAGTTCAGAGGTTTTTGATGTCTGGTCGATTAAATATGGCTATTGCAGACCCCCGGAGAGCTTGCTGAAGCTGATGGTGAAGCTCGAAGAATCTTAGACGAAACTGCACGTGCTTTTCCTAGCCATTAGGTCTTCATGCCAAGATTTTGATTTGGTAGCTTGGCTATTACTACTATAGGTTTGCCTAGCTTTCCAGGCCGCTGGAAGCTAGGAAATCATGTAGCAATAGGGGACAACTAGGCAATTGAAAGTTGCAATTGTTCCTGTGAGATTGCAGTTCTTACAAAAGCTATTTCTGTCAAACAGTTATCAATTATTTATACATTAGAATGTTAGAATCCAGTTCACTCAATCTTTGGTACATTTTCTTTTATATGCCTTGATCTTAAATTAAATTTGCTTTTGGGAGACATTAATAGTCTATTTATTTCTCCTTCATTAGAATTGTGGTGCTGTATGTATCTTCCTTTTTTAGGTGAGAAGACTTTTAATTGTTTCTGTATCTTTCCCCCTCGTGTTTTTCATTTCTTTTCTGCTTTTGCTGATTTCGTGACTAGTTCCAGACTTCCAAGCTCTATATCCAATGATATCATTTTACACTTTTCTTGTCGCATTACTTATTAAAAAATAAATAAAAAAATCCTTGTCGTATTTTTGTATGGATTGACATGAAAGAGGGTAGTAAAGATATTAATATCCCAAATAAACTCTGATTAGGGTCCCTCTTTTTGGAACAGTTAAGCATTAATGAGGTTCCTACATAAATTAGTACATTGATGTTTCTACAAAGCTTTACAAGACAACCAAATTATGAAACTTGCAATCATATTGTTTGAGATCAAAATCCGTTTATCTAAAGACTTGATGGACAAAATCACCTCGTATGTATAACGGATAGGAGCATGCGTGGATATGTGCACATAAGATGATCTGGACTCCATCAGTTATCTGCGAAAAAATGGAATAAACAAAAATATATGAATTCATTAACTTCCTTGCTTTTCCTACAATGTGGTTACAATTTATCCAAAAAAATCCGTCTATCTCTGACAGTATATCAACCTTCAGCGAGTAGAAGCAACAAATAAAATGAAAATTCATACTGCTACGAGGCTTGGACTTATTTCAACAATTTTACATTGAAACCTTTCTTTAAAAGTTTTTCCTATTTATGAGATATGATATTCTGACTATAACAAAGTCTGATGTCCAAAAAAAAAGTTATTTGTGAATTTTATTGTTTATTTCCTTCTTGATTGGATTTCAATTAAAAAAATTCTACTTTTGATTTATGATTTCCTTTTTTCCTTTAAATATTCTAACTAAAATCAATGCATCTTCTTAGTGAAATGAGCATATTTAATTATGAGAACATTCCCAAAGTGTTAGTTTTTATCTATTGAAATCGCGGGCTAGGAAAAAAATTGATACTTCTATAACACGACCAAAGGTTCAAAACCGAAATTAATTGCATTCACACAAAAAAGTAAATTATATATATATATATATTTCTCAATAAACTACTTCTCAAGTGCATTTTGCTACCGTTTCAAAATGAAAAATAATTAAAAATTATAGTAGTACTTCTCAAATGGACTGTAGTCTACAAACGAGGCCCAGTTAGTTAGTTAGTTATCAACCATGTGGGCCTCAAACTAAACAAGAAACAAGAGCCCAATAAAACGCCAACTAGCTAATTCTCCCTCATCGGCTGCATAGAGAAGCTTCACCTGTTTACATTGAGGAAGCTCAACAATGGAGTTCGTCCCTTCGGAGACATCCGATAAAATTGGAACTATACAGAGAAGATTAGCATGGCCCCTGTGAAAGGATGACACGCACAAATTGAGAAATGGTCTAAATTTTTTTCTCCAGTCTTTCTCTGTTTCTTTTTTGCTCTATAAACCCTACAATCCTGATGTTAGCAATGTTTCGATTTCGATATTGTTGTCTGCCAGTTGCTTTTGAAATTAATTAGTGTGGTGTGCGATTTTCTACTTACATTAGTTCATAATTGCCAAGTTTTTGTCTTTCGTAGACGTCAAATGTTTTCTGTAAATTGGGTGAATCAGTTGTGAAATATTGTTAATTCTGTAAATTGGGCGACTCAATTGTAAAATATTGTTAATTTGATGTTGGCATTTAAATTGTGCTTGCTGATTTAGATTTAGGCAAATCACTCTCAAAAGAACAAAATGAAGTGAATGCATAGGTTTAGGCTCTTAATTTTGTATTTCTTGATTATAGCTCTCATGTGGATAGTTTGTTTGGGGGGGGGGGGATAGGAGAGCTTTTGAGGGATTGAGTGTCCTTTTTTACATCTTAAGAATAATCTTTTATCTTTGATCACTTTTTGGTGCACTCATATAACCCCTGCTTGTATAGAAGATTGGGCGTCTTTTGTAGAGAATTATGTTATGATGTAAATTCTCTACTTTTTGGTATACTTCTTGTATATGAGAGTTTTTCTTCCCTTTTGGTTAATACAATTTACCTTATAAAAAAAAGAAGATATATCTTGATTATCTATAAAGAACTTCAACTGAATGACAAGATTAACATATATGCGAAGATCCTGTTTTGCCACATAAAATGCTCAACTCCTGATTAGGTTAAAATGTGGCTAGCTACTAATCCGAGTACATAGCTAGTAACTTGGATAATAGAACCTCTGATGTTCGATATCTCCAGATTTCGAGAAATTAGTATTACTACTTTTACTGTGCTTGTCTTGGCCTTGCCCTTTGGGTTGACCATGCCCGATGCCGACGTCAATGAGGAATGCCGTTTATCTTATCAAAAAAATAAAGTCTTACTACTTTTACTATAAGAGTTAATGTTGTACTTATATCTTTTTTTAACAAAATTTACTATTAGAGTTATCACTATAATTGTTTATATGTACTAAGGGTGTGTTTAGTACGAAGAAAAATGTTTTCATGGAAAATGAGTGGTTTTATCACTTATTTTCTCTTGTTTGGTTGGTAAGCGGAAAATATTTTCCGGAAAATAATATAATTTTATTATTTATCGATTTAAAGGCTCAAAATTTTACAAGTTTCAAAATTATGAGTTCGGAGGTTTATGTGTTTGAAAGTTTACGGGTTTAAAAATTATAAAGTTTACGGGTTCGAAAATACGCGATTTTTGCGTTAAAAAGTAAAGCATTACATTAGTTCCTTTAGATTGTATCAATTTTTAGAGACTTCGGGAAGGGGAGGGGG
>MU745428.1:8407-21706 GCA_026770625.1 Nicotiana glauca
TATTATCAATACTACTTATGCGACTATTATCTACGAACGACATTAAAATGGAGTCGATAACAACCAATCCTACTAATTTAACTAAACTGACAGTAAATTAAAGTTGTTAAACCTATTGCTAAAAGTGAGCTGATGAATGAAACTTAACTAATCAACATAGGCTTAAACTAAAAAAAATGAAATCAGAATTAACCAATAAGAAATCCGTGATTGACCAATTCAGAAGAGAATAAGAAAGAGCAATTATTAATTATACTAATTAAAGTCATAAAACTAAAGAAAGAGCTTACTGCTGTAATGAAGAAACTCCGGCCAACTGATTTGAGAGAATATTTCGAGATTCTTGACACGTAACATCCCTAACCATGTGTTTTCATAAGAAAACACGTGGTTGGGGATATTACGATCAAGAATCATAAAGATTAGAGTATAGACTCAGGGCCGAAAAATCTTGAAATTAATATTCGAGTAGTTCCAGCTACATTCGACCAAGAGACTACGAAATTGGTGTAGAGGGGGCCAAGGCGGTTCTATGGTGTAAAACTGGGCTCATTTGGCATAAACTGTGTTCGCCGGAATAGGGTTACGGCAACACAAAAATTGATATTCGAAGGATTCAAGCCTGATTCGAGGGAAACTATTTATGGGAGTGAGAAGAAGAAGTTCATGGCTTTCTAGGGTGTAATTTTGAGAGGCAACGGAGGTAGCGGTGTTTACCCGCCGGCGAGCTATAGAGATACGATGAGGGAGAAGGACTGTCTCTAACATTTGGCTTGCTTTCAGACAGATATATGTCTATTAATGAGAGTTCACGGACCGTTGGATTGATGTATATGAACGGTTGAGATTGGAACCATATACCTTTACACGACGTCGTTAAATATCTTGACTAGTCTGGACTATAACATAATGGAACGACGTCATTTTGATTTAATGACGGTCCAATCCTGCCCGTTAGATCAAACAAATGAATGGTCAAGATCTAATGGCTCAAACGTTGTCGTTTAATGAGTGAACTGACTTGTGTAATCTGACCGTTAGATCAAGAATTCAACAGTCCAGATCTCATATAACTAAACGACGTCGTTTGGTCTTTAAAAACATACAGACCGGGTATTGGGGTGGGTTGAGCTGGATCGTGGGCNAATTTTGTAAAAATCAAAACAAAACTTAATTAAACTATTTAACTTCTAAAAAATTGTATAAATGCAACAATTAAGAATGCCTAAGAACTATATATTTTTTTTCTTTAAATTGTTCTAAAATGTGTTAATACTAAATTAAAAATCCTAATGCATATGCATATTTTTGTATTTTTTAATACGAGTTATTATGTGACCAATTAACACAAAGAATGCAACAAAATTCTTAAAATTGTAAAAATCATTTATTTGACATTTTTGAAACAATTTGCTTAGGGTAAAAATCACGTGCTCACACGATCTGAAGTGATATGTATTAAAAGCCAGCTAGCGTAGATCGGGAAAGTGCGTCGAGTAAATTGTCGTAATTACTCGGGAGAGATTTACGGTAATAAGAGTGCTCATGATCGGTAGAGAATACTTAGGCGAAATTATAGAAGACATAGTGGGAAGGATTCCGACAATTGGGGAAATCATAACTCTAGACCTCCTTAATCTTGTCTCTAACCCTTAGAATATTTAGTTGTTAATTTAGTAGTTTAATTTGTTAATTAATTAGTTAAACATAAGAATCTAAATATCTATAAGTTAGGAATTGTTCAGGCTTGTCTTCTTGGTGATAGTGAACACTTGTAGCTAAACCTTAGTTCTCTGTGGGATTCGACTCCGGACTTGTAAAGTGGATTATATTTGCAGCGACCACATTGTCCTTTTTATAAGGCATAGTTGGGCATGATCAAATTTTGGTATCGTTGCCGGGGAACTAACGGTGTAGTTGTAGGTGTACATATTGCTAGGTTTCAAGTTTGAACTTTTAGTTTATTATTTGATTTTTTATTTTTATTTTTTATTTTAGTTTTATTTGTTTATTTGAGAAACATGACATCATGGAATTATGAGAATTTTGTTGTTGGTAATTCTTCTTTTGATCCTCCGTATGCATGTTGTAAAGGAAACCACCCAGGGCAAATTTATCAAAATATTCCTGAGAGCGAGATTTGTGCATCAACTCAATCTTATGTGTGGAATGTGTGTGGTGGTCAAGATGGTCACTTTCACGGTTGTACTTACATTTCTTACCTTCCCACAACCCCTTACTTTGATGGTTCTTCTTTTTCTGGTGAAGTTAATAGGAACAAAGAACCTAGGAAAGTTGACCTAAAGAAGCTCAAAGATATGTTAAAGTTCATTTTGGAACAACAGAGTAAATTACTACTGCGGATAGAAAGGCAGGAGGAAACTATTCACAACTTGAAAGTTCACATGAGTCAACTGGTTGAAGTTTTTAATGCTNTACCAATAATCAATCGCAATAGATTTTGAGGATATCGATGTTGTAGAAAAGATACTAGAGTCAACCAAGGATATTGAGGATACATATTTTGTTGACTCTATTGTCATTAGTGTTGAGAATGTAGATTGTCCCAATGTTCATGTAGTTGAGGGTATTGGTCCTCACTCCAAGTATTTTTCCACATTGTGTTTAGATGATGATATGGAAATAGAGTCGTCCGAGCCATTTGCGGAGTCGAGGAATGAGGAACGAAGTGTTTATATTCTGGAATTCTTCTTGTCAGAAAATCGGGATTACACACCTCATCTAAAGGCGAAGAAGTACAGAATACTACATTATTTTATTGGGTCAGCCAGATTCGTTCCACCACCCCAGGAGCATGATCATAGAGCAGAATCAAAACTGGGGGTCTGATTCATAAGTTCAAAGTGGAGGCAGAAAGTGATTCACGTCGTGCCGCGACGTGAAATCAAGCGCTTGTTAGGATGCAATCCAACTTTATTGCTTTCTTTTATTTATTTTTTTATTTTTTTTAATTATATTATTTTTGTAGTATCAATTTATTTTATTTTCTAGGAACATGGAAAGCAAATGTATTGGAAGGATGGACCAACAAATGCAATGGTTGGAACTAAGTGTGAGGCACCCGTACGAAGGACCAAGCCGGGAAAAGTCCGAGTACCCCATGAGCTGCCAGTGCTTCGGCCTTTGGCCTACCAGGGAGTTTCTTTTACCCTCTTGTATGTATGGATGTGCATGGGGGATAATGCACAATTTTAGGTGTGGGATGAGGAGATTGTCTGGGTGGCTTTTCATGCTAGTTTAGCTGTGTTTTTTTTTTAAAGATTGGACTTTTCCTGATGACGGATCTTCTAGACAGTTTTCTTGAGGGAAGTAAGTCTAAAGACAATACCAAAAAGATTTTTTGTTTTGTTAGGTAGTGTAGAAATTACCCCTTGATTTTTCTTTAAACCACGGTTCTTTTCCAAGGGTTTTATTTAAACCGGGTGTAGTAGTTTTTTTTTTGGGAAGTAGGAGCCATTGTGTTGTGTTATGAATTAAAACAATATCTCTTGACTTGGTTATGCCTTGAGAATAGTGAGTACTTTGGTTCTGACGCTTATGCTCAGTTTTTGACTCTTGGAGAAGTACCTTAAATTGTATTATCTTAACTTTGCTTAATTGCTTTGACTAGAGTGTCTATGAATCCAATCCTGAGTGAGTTATGTGCCATGTGTGTGTAAGGTTTTGCATTATTCAGTGCATTGCATTTGATGCCTAGAACTTGCCCCGTGTATTTGCAAAGCGAAATATTAGTTTTGTTCAGTCTTGAAAATGATATAAGCAATTCTTGTTGAGCCATATATACAAATTTTGCCAACCTAATTATTATGTATCGTAGTTAACCCCTTTGAGCCTATAATCATGTTTCTTTGGCAACCACATTACAAGCCTTACCCATTTATTTGAATTAACCATCTATTTGAACCTTTTCACCTCTCATGAGCACTTGAATATTATGAACTTTGTAAAAGTTAAAGTGTGGGTGGTTGGTTTGGATTTTGAGTGGAACTAATTGAATAAGGAGAAAGGTGCACTGTTTTGAAAAAAAGGAAGAGCCACTTGAATTGGAAAAAAAAATATAGTTGGATTGTTGTGAAAAAAAAATTCTTTGATAAGTGGTGGCTCTTGACGTAAGTGTGCTTAAAGAAGAATGGGGTAATTTACATTGATGTGAAGGTGGAATTTTGGTTTGACATAAGTATGGGGTTTGAATGTTAAAGTATATGTATTAAAGTGCTTAGGGAGGTGTAGTCACTCTTATATCTAAATGTATCCTACCCGTCCCGTAGCCTACATTACAACCAAATAAAGTTCTAATTGATGCTAGATTGAATGAGCTCGATTAGTGGAGTAGTACACTACGGGCAAGCTTATGGTGCATCTTTTGTGGCATATGAATGTTATTTCTGAGAGTGAGTGAATTCTTTCTATCTTGAGTTCCTAAGTGTTCTTAAATTTTGTTGTGTGGAACTACTCACTTTTGTGTTGTGAGGGCACTTGATTCATGAAGGAAAGGTAATGTCAGTGACCTCTAGGTTAGAGTAAGTAGGTGAGTTATGAATAATGCGAGGCACTTGTGAGTCAAATCTTGAGGTGAAGTTATTGCGTTTTTGTGCTTAGTCTATTTTAAATAATCTTGGTGTGTTGCGTTAGGAGAATTGTTTTAAAAGGTCGTGTCTATATAAAAAAGTGTAGTTTGATTGCTCGAGAACAAGCAATGGCTTAAGTGTGAGGTTTTGATGATAGGCTATAATTACGTATTTTAGTCGCTTATTACACTCTAATTTACTGCACTTTAGTTGAGTTTGCGCTTTAATCACTAGTGTTTTGCACTAACGGTGTGTTTTATTCCTTGTAGGTGTGATTCCGAGCTATATAGATGTTATGGAATGAATTTAAGTGATTTAGAGCTTTTAAGTTTGAGTAAAAGTTCAAGGAATTAAGCCGGGATAATGTTTGGGGGTCAAATTTGATAATTAAGTACGAACGAATACTCGAGGAGGCATATTGCGCACTGTCTAGTAAAATAGAAATAACTTTTTCTCGTAACTCCATTTGGGCTCCACAATATGTTGTGGGAAAGATAACTCTAAGGGATACAACTTTCATGTGTTACGTTTTTTCAAATTCCAAATGGAAGAGGATGAAATACCGCAATTACTGTGGGACCACGACAGAACCGCGGCAGAGTGTACTCGCGGACAACTGAAGAATCAGAGAGCATGTTTGGCCGCGACCGCGGCAGGAAGCAAAAATCTCAGGGACGAAAGTGCAAAACATGGGATTTTAAGTCCTAAACCCTATATTAAACAAAGGAGGCCGGCCAAGAACAAGGAGGGGACATAGATTTGAGACATAGATTCAACCTAAGGAGGCAAGAACACATTGGGAGCAAGGCGGAGAATTCTTCTACGAGTTTTTCCTTCCTTTTCCTATTTTTTTATTGTTGGTTATGACTTTTAGTATTGTAGTTTTACATACTATTATGAATAGCTAATTTGTTACCTAGAGGTTTGATAGAACTTTTTGTAGGATAGATTCTTGTTATGTTTTTCTATAGTTGAGCCATAGTTTTTCTCTATTTATTTAACTACGTTTATATTATGGTTGGTTGAAGAACTATCAATTAGTTGTGCCTATTTAGTATGCATAACTCGGTAGAGAGTGTATATTTAGGTAATTGTTGAACAACATCACTCCCATAGTATATGAGGGATCAATAACCGAGGGTTTAAAGGCGGGTTAAGAGATAACGAAGCCTTGGGTGCGATCTGAAGTGGGCTGTATTAAAAGCCAGCTAGCGTAGCTCGGCAGTGTGCGTCTAGTAAATTGTCGTAATTACTCGGGAGAGATTTACTGTAATAAGAGTGCTCATGATCGGTAGAGAATACTTAGGCGAAATTATAGAAGACATAGTGGGAAGGATTCCAACAATTGGGGAAATCATAACTCTAGACCTCCTTAATCTTGTCTCTAACCCTTAGTATATTTAGTTGTTAATTTAGTAGTTTAATTTGTTAATTAATTAATTAAACACAAGAATCTAAATATCTATAAGTTAGAAATTGTTCAAGCTTGTCTTTTTGGTGATAGTGAACAACTGTAGCTAAACCTTATTTCTCTGTGGGATTCGACTCCGGACTTGTAAACCAGATTATATTTGCAGCGACCGCCTTGTCCTTTTTATAAGGCATAGTTGGGCGTGATCAAATTTTGGCGTCGTTGCCGGGGAACTAACGGTGCAGTTGTAGGTGTACATATTGCTAGGTTTCAAGTTTGAACTTTTAGTTTATTATTTGATTTTTTATTATTATTTTTTATTTTAGTTTTATTTGTTTATTTGAGAAACATGACATCATGGAATTATGAGAATTTTGTTGTTGGTAATTCTTCTTTTGATCCTCCTTATGCATATTGTGAAGGAAACCACCCAGGGCAAATTTATCAAAATATTCCTGAGAGCGAGATTTGTGCACCAAAATCTTATGTATGGAATGTGTGTGGTGGTCAAGATGGTCACTTTCACGGTTGTACTTATATTTCTTACCTTCCCCCAACCCCTTACTTTGATGATTTTTCTTTTTCTGGTAAAGTTAACAGGAACAAAGAACCTAGGGAAGATGACCTAAAGAAGCTCAAAGATATGTTAAAGTGCATTTTGGAACAATAGAGTAAATTACTACTGCGGATAGAAAGGCAGGAGGAAACTATTCACAACTTGAAAGTTCACATGAGTCAACTGGTTGAAGTTTTTAATGCTAAACAAGCCAATACTATGAATAGTATCCAAGAAGAGCATGAATTAGATACAGAAATTGATGAGCTAGAGGAGGATGCTAGAGTAGAAACCAACAATCAATCGCAATAGATTTTAAGGATATCGATGTTATAGAAGAGATACTAGAGCCAACCAAGGATATTGAGGATACATATTTTTTTGACTTTATTGTCATTAGTGTTGGGAATGTAGACTGTCCCAATGTTCATGTAGTTGAGGGCATTGGTCCTCACTCCAAGCATTTTTCCACATTGTGTTTAAATGATGATATGGAAATAGAGTCGTCCGAGCCATTTGCGTAGTCGAGGAATGAGGAACAAAGTGCTTACATTCTGGAATTCTTCTTGCTAGAAAGTCGGGATTACACACCTCATCGAAAGGCCAAGAAATGCAGAATACTACATTATTTTATTGGGCCAACCATATTCGTTCCACCACCCCAGGAGCATGATCATAGAGCAGAATCAAAACTTGGGGTCCGATTCATAAGTTCAAAGTGGAGGAAGAAAGTGATTCACATCGTGTCGCGACGTGTAATCAAGCGCTTGTTGGGAGGCAACCCAACTTTATTGCTTTCTTTTATTTAATTTATTTATTTTTTTAATTATATTATTTTAGTAGTGTCAAATTTTTTTATTTTCTAGGAGCATGGAAAGAAAATATATTGGAAGGATGCACCAACAAATGCAATGGTTGGAACTAAGTGTGAGGCACCCGCACGAAGGACCAAGCTGGGAAAAGTCTGATTATCCCATAAGCTGCTAGTGCTTCGGCCTTTGGCCTACCAGGGAGTTTTTGTTACCTCTTGTATGTATGGATGTGCATGGGGGACAATGCACAATTTTAGGTGTGGGGTGAGGAGATTGTCTGGGTGACTTTTCATGCTACTTTAGTTGTGTTTGTTTTTTTTAAAGATTGGACTTTTCCTGATGACGGATCTTCTAGACATTTTTCTTGAGGGAAGTAAGTCTAAAGAAAATACCAAAAATATTTTTTGTTTTGTTAGGTAGTGTAGCAATTACCCCTTGGTTTTTCTTTAAACCACGGTTCTTTTCCAAGGGTTTTGTTTGAACCGGGTGTAATTAGTTTTTTTTTTTTGGGAAGTAGGAGTCATTGTGTTGTGTTATGAATTGAAGAAATATCTCTTGACTTGGTTATGCCTTGAGAATAGTGAGTACTTTGGTTGTGACGCTTATGCTTAGTTTTTTACTCTTGGAGAAGTACCTTAAATTGTATTATCTTAACTTTGCTTAACTGTTTTGACTAGAGTGTCTATGAATCCAATCCTGAGTGAGTTATGTGCCATGTGTGTGTAAGGTTTTGCATTATTCAGTGCATTGCATTTGATGCTTAGAACTTGCCCCGTGTGTTTGCAAAGCGAAATAGTAGTTTTGTTCAGTCTTGGAAGTAATATAAGCAATTCTTGTTGAGCCATATATACATATTTTACCCACCTAATTATTATGTATCGTAGCTAACCCCTTTGAGCCTCTAATCCTGTTTTTTTGGCAACCACATTACAAGCCTTACCCATTTATTTGAATTAACCATCTATTTGAACCTCTTCACCTCTCATGAGCACTTGAATGTTATGAACTTTGTAAAAGTTAAAGTGTGGGGTGGTTGGTTTGGCTTTTGAGTGGAACTAATTGAATAAGGAGAAAGGTGCACTGTTTTGAAAAAAAGGGAAGAGCCACTTGAATTGAAAAAAAAAATATAGTTGGATTGTTGTGAAAAAAAAAATCTTTGATAAGTGGTGGCTCTTGACGTAAGTGTGCTTAAAGAAGAATAGGGTAATTTACATTGATGTGAAGGTGGAATTTTGGTTTGACATAAGTATGAGGTTTGAATGTTAAACTATATGTATTAAAGTGCTTAGGGAGGTGTAGTCACTCTTATATCTAAATGTATACTACCCATCCCGTAGCCTACATTACAACTAAATAAAGTCCTAATTGATCCTAGATTGAATGAGCTCGATTAGTGGAGTAGTACACTACGGGCAAGCTTATGGTGCATCTTTTGAGGCATATGAATGTTATTTCCGAAAGTGAGTGAATTCTTTCTATCTTGAGTTCCTAAGTGTTCTTAAATTTTGTTGTGTGGAACTACTCTCTTTTGTGTTGTGAGGGCACTTGACTCATGAAGAAAAGGTAATGTCAGTGACCTCTAGGTTAGAGTAAGTAGGTGAGTTGTGAATAATGCGTGGAACTTGTGAGTCAAATCTTGAGGTGAAGATGTTGCGCTTTTGTGCTTAGTCTATTTTAAATAATCTTGAGGTGAAGATGTTGTGCTATTGTGCTTAGTCTATTTTAAATAATCTTGGTGTGTTGCGTTAGGAGAATTGTTTAAAAAGGTAGTATCTATAAAAAAAAAGTGTAGTTTGATTGCTCGAGGACGAGCAATGGCTTAAGTGTGGGGTTTTGATGATAGGCTATAATTACGTATTTTAGTCACTTATTACACTCTAATTTACTGCACTTTAGTTGAGTTTTGCTTTAATCGCAAGTGTTTTGCACTAACGGTATGTTTTATGCCTTGTAGGTGTGATTCCGAGCTATATAGATGTTGGAATGCATTTAAGTGATTTAGAGCTTTAAATTTTGAGTAAAAGTTCAAGGAATTAATTCGGGATCATGTTTGGGGGTCAAATTTGATAATTAAGTACGAACGAAGACTCGATGAGGTATATTGCGCATTGTCTAGTAAAATAGAAATAACGTTTTTTTCAGAACTCCATTTGGGCTCCACAATATATGGTTGGAAAGATAACGCAAAGAGCTATAACTTTCATGTGTTACATTTTTTTAAATTCCAAATGTAAGAGGGTAAAATACCTCGATTACAGTGGGACCGCGGCAGAATTGCGGCAGAGTGTGCTCGCGGACAACTGAAGAATTAGAGAGCATGTTTGGCCGCGGTTTGACCGCGACCACGGTGGGACCGTGGAAGGAAGTTAAAATCTCAGAGACTAAATTTCAAAACATTGGATTTTAAGTCCTAAACCCTATATTAAACAAAGGAGGCCGGCCAAGAATAAGGAGGGGACATAGATTTGAGACATAGATTCAACCTAAGGAGGCAAGAACACATTGGGAGCAAGGCGGAGAATTCTTCTACGAGTTTTTCCTTCCTCTTCCTAGTTTTTTATTGTTGGTTATGACTTTTAGTATTGTAGTTTTACATACTTTTATGAATAGCTAATTTGTTACATAGAGTTTTGATAGAACCTTTTGTAGGATAGATTCTTGTTCTGTTTTTTTATAATTGAGCAATAGTTTTTCTCTGTTTGTTCAACTACATTTATATTGTGGTTGGTTGAAGAGCTCACAATTAGTTGTGCCTATTTAGTATGCATAAATCGGTATAGAGTGCATATCTAGGTAATTGTTGAACAACACCACTCCCAAAGTATATGAGGGATCAATATCCGAGGGTTTAAAGGCAGGATTAGGGATAACGAAGCCTTGGGTGCGATCTGAAGTGAGTTGTATTAAAAGCCAGCTAGCGTAGCTCGGGAGAGTGCGTCTAGTAAATTGTCATAATTACTCGGGAGAGATTTACAGTAATAAGATTGCTCATGATCGGTAGAGAATACTTAGGCGAAATTATAGAAGGCATAGTGGGAAGGATTCCGACAATTGAGGAAATCATAACTCTAGACCTCCTTAATCTTGTATCTAACCCTTAGTATATTTAGTTTTTAATTTAGTAGTTTAATTTGTTAATTAATTAGTTAAACGCAAGAATCTAAATATCTATAAGTTAGTTATTGTTCAAGCTTGTCTTCTTGGCGATAGTGAACAACTGTAGCTAAACATTAGTTCTCTGTGGGATTCGACTCCGGACTTGTAAACCGGATTATATTTGCAGCGACCACATTGTCCTTTTTATAAGGCATAGTTAGGCGTGATCAATCCTCATACACCCCACGTTCTTTTTACCCTCCCACGCTTATTCCTCCATTTTCCTTCTTCTGGAACCACTTTCTTTACCTCTAAATTCAAACAAAATTCAGTAAACCCTACAAACAAATTCCTATCCTCATTTTTGTTTACTTGAAGTTCATCAATGAAGATCAAGCAAGGTTCGAAAATGAGTCCAAAAAACCCAGCAGTAGGTGAATTACCGTCCTTTGATTTGGGTGTTTTATCCCCCAAATTACTCAAAATCCTAGGTAAATCTACACATTCAATTACAGATATTAGTCATACTTCATCTCCCCGACAAATAAGTGCTGAAATGAGAACAAAAAAAAACTTGATGTAGATGTTGGAGAATGTTTTACAGCAGTCAAACAAGTCAAAAGAAAAGGGAAAGACATTGCAGAGGATGATGACTTTGTAGAGGAGTTCCCTACTCTTCGAATAAGAAACAAATCAAAGGTGTCTCTTGGTTCTAAAAATCCAAATACAAAGAATCATTCAAAAAAAAACACCCTAAAGTTGTTCAGAACCAATCATTATCGAAGGTATGCATTTATTAGTTTATTTTCTATTTTTTTTTGTAATTTTATTGTCTGGTTATGATGTTAAAATCTGTGTTATTCATGTTTTTCACAAATGTAGTTTAATTGTATTAATTTTAAAGATTATTGTAGTTGTGATATTCTGTATTTATAACTTTATTTATATGTGTAGTTTTATTGTAGTTATAATGTTATGTAATTACTAGTATTTGAAGTAGAATTGTAGTTCTCTAGTTTTGGTTCCTTTTTGTAGAAAAGGCTTTAAATGGTAGTTGTATCGTTAGGTAGATGTTTTTGTAGTTTTATTGTAGATATAATCTTAGGTAACTACTACAATTTGAAGCACAATTGTATGTTAGGCTGTATTTTTTACAGCAGATCTGTATTTATTGTTTCTTTCTCATGTCTTTTCATATATGTTTGTATTGAAGTTGTAGTTAGATGTAGTTAATATGTAGATTAATGGGTCATTTTTATGCATTTTACTTATTAAAACAATTTATCATTTTTTACAGACTGGACATTATTTTCCCCCGTAAAATGTTGATTATGGTGTGCTAAGATTCCACACTTTGTGTGATCCTAGCATTCCTAATCAGATCAAAGACTTATTGTCTCCTATTGATTTAAAGGCTTTTAAGAAAACTAGTTTTGATTACTTATCCCACCCATTGTTATGCAAAACCAAGCTATTCATCTCCTCATGAAGTATGAACTATCTATTTCTAATGACTCATTTTTTCAGTCAATTTGAAGGGTGAAAAATTAAATTTTGGGTTGAGAGAGTGTCACGACCCAAATTCACCAATTGTGAACACGTCATGACGGCACCTAGTCACAACGACTAGGTAAGCCTAACAGTGCGGAAGTAACAACCAATACGGAAATATTAAGTCAAAAGTTAAATAACTTCAGGAAGATACAACTTGCCACTTGGCACATATACTTTAACTCTACAAATTCTGAAACAAAAATCCCAAAACTCGGAATCTCACGGAAACCACAGGCTAATAGTAATGTAATACACTGCTCTAACTCCAGAATGTCTACACAACTGAAAGAAAAAGAAAGCCAATTGCTACAGCTGGAATAAGATGGAGACTCCTGGTCTGTGGACGTGACAGATATACCTCAAAGTATCTGGTAGATGTTTCTTAGATCACTAATAGTGCACCTGGCCGTAAGTACCTGGGTTTGCACATGAAAAACATGCGCAGAAGAGGCATGAGTACACCACAGCGGTACTCAGTAAGTGTCAAGCCTAACCTCGGTTGGGTAGTGGCGAGGAAGGTCAGGGCCCTACTGAGATAGAATATAATAATAAATCTGACAACACTATGAAATAAACAGAGATGATGATATACAGTGATGAATTAAACCGGCTTACACAAACAGCAATTTAATACACAGAAAAATAAGATAACACAGAGTAACCAGCTCAATACCAGCACAAATAATGAGGATCTCCCGGGATACCATCCTGTAGTCCATTTTATCAATATGTGCGAGGAGCTCCCGGGATACCATCCCGTAGTCCACCGTATGAATATATCTCATTTTATCAATCTGTGCGAGGAGCTCCTGGGAATCTAACCCATAGTCCCAAATATAAATACCCAGTACTGGGGGAATCTACCGGCTGCATTGCCGTAGTTCCATATAATTGTGCAGGGGGATCTCCCGGGATACCGAACTCGTAGTCCCAAATATAAATATGCAGGGGGAACTTCCCGGGATACCGAACCCGTAGTCCCAAAGTAAACCAACAAGGGGGGAGCTCCCGGAATCCCACATCCGTAGTCCTAATGTAAATACGCAACCAAGTTCAGAGAAATATTCAGAAATTGAAGCACAACAATACAATTCAACAATTAATTCTTGGCGCGCAACCACAATCAGAGAATATTCAGAAGGGAAGTACATCAATACAACAACAGATCAAAATATCAAATAATTACCAAACTCATGGTAAATAATAGTAGATTCTAGCCTAATATGCTTCATATAGTGCAAACAAGGTAGTTTAAGCAAATAGGCAAGTAAGTCCACTAAA
>MU745429.1:0-13735 GCA_026770625.1 Nicotiana glauca
ATGGAGCCTAGTTTGTTTGATTTTTGTTTCGTATAGAATATTTAATCATTTACCGATTAGCATTTAGCCTGAGTATTTAAACTGATTTCGACTAATTTCCATACCCTTTTATTAAGTTTATTTCAAATGGATCTGTGTTCTATTTAATCACAGAAGAAATGAAGTGAGAAAAGTTTTACTGTTCGGTCATGGTTGTTGCTCCAATTATATGCCCATGTGATTATTTTACTTGTTGTTCTTTTTTTTTTAAATAAATAAAGCCATAATATCCTTGCGGCCCATGTGATTATTTTACTTGTTGTTCTCTTTTTAAAAGTGAATAAAGCTATGATATCCCTGTGGCCCATGTGATTATTTTGCTTGTTGTCTTCTTTTTAAAAGTGAATAAAGTCATTCCTTTACGTTAATGTTGTCTTCATATTTTATATTTTTTAGGTTTTCTTGTTTTTCTTATAGTTAGCATATGGATATGAATATCGTTACGTTTGTTTTAATTATGATTTTAATTATGAACATTCGTGCTTTAAGTTGAATGCGATCTTTTGAAATAAACCGAGGCGTGCCATTTAGCAAATTTCATGGCCCTCGCAAAGTGCAAACGCATAGTTGCTTTAGGCGCGTATTTAATAATATTATCTTCTTAAACTCGGGTGCACATTTATGTGACCCAAATCCAAATCTCAACGGAGTCGAAATATGTCAATAACCACGGGTACATTGATGTGACGTGGTTTGAGATGTGTTTTCACGACGTTGCAATTCTCTATAAAATAATAATAATCAAAAGCGGTTAAAAAGATAAAAATGCACATAGGTTTGAGCATGTACTAAAATCAGATAAATAAGCCAAATATGACAGTTGAGCGACCGTGCTAGAACCACGGAACTCGAGAATGCCTAACACCTTCTCCCGGATTAACAGAATTCCTTATCCGGATTTCTGGTTCGTAGAATGTAATACGGAGTCAATCTTTTCCTCGATTCGGGATTCAACCGGTGACTTGGGACACCATTAATCTCCCCAGTGGCGACTCTAAATAATTAATAATCAAATCCCGTTCTGATTGTCCTTTAATTGGAAAAACTCCTTTACGCCCTTGCGGGGTGTAGGTAAAAAGGAGGTGTGACATCTCTGGCGACTCTGCTGGGGACAAATAACCCAGAACCACTGGTTCAGGGTTAATAATTCGAGCTTGGTATATTTGTTGTACCTGGCTTGTATATTATATGATTTTGTTATATGTTTGGGCCTAATGTGCTAAGTGTTGCTATTACCGCTTTGATATTTTGTGAACTGTATATAAACTGTGCCGAAATCCCTCCTCCCTCTGAGTCTTCTTGAAAATAAAATTGGGCATTTGCTTGACATAGCCCGCTTTCTTTGAGATAGCCGAGGTGCCTGGCACCCGGTGAAGGATTTTAGTCACACATGTTTTAGGCGGGGAGCACAATCAGTTAAGCCGGAAAGCAATGCTACCGGTACACTGACCCTCCTCGGCTAGAGTTGTCTCCTCGAGTAAGCCAGTCTAGATACTTTCTCCAATAAGATGTTAACTTAGAATGACAAAGCCACATACCGGATCCCTAGTAGGAACGTTTGTTTGCATCATGTTGCATTTGACTTAGGGGACTCAACACAGGGGTTAGGTCCGTCTAGGACAGGTAACCTGAAATAAAAAAAAGACCATCATGCTGCATCCTGTTTGTTTTACGCATTTATTTGCTTCAGACTGGCATGCTGACCGGCTTGTGAAATCGGAAATTTTGAAAAATTGTGAAAAAGAACAAAAAATAGCCGTGTAGAGAGATAACTTTTTTTTTTAAAAAAAAAAACGATGTCCAAGTAGTGTCGAAACTCTGCCGGATTTTGAGAAAAATGAAAAAAAAAAGAAAAGAGTTTTTCAAAATAGTCGTTTTATTTTCAAAATAATCATTTTTTAATTTGCCAAAAAAAATGTGATTTGTTTTTTTTTAATAAAAAATAAAAAAATAAAAATAGTTTATGTGTTTTAAAATAAAATAAGAAATAAAAAAAAAGGTTCGTTTTAGTTACCAATGATTCAGAAAAAAAAAATATAGTTTGTTTTGCTTGAAAAATATTTTTGTTTTAAAAAAGAGTTTGTTTTATTTGGATGAACTACGCAAGTTTGATTCTCACTGGATGTGGGATACGTAGGCAACCCATATCAGGCTCAACTATATTGAAAATATTAAATTTAGGGGTAAATAAATGTCCTTAGTGAAGGTAATGTCATTCTTGGGTAAAATAGCCAAACGCCTACAAAAGGGCGCCGGAGGACTGTGAAGAAATTATGCCTCCGTCGAATCCCAATGGATTGCTTAAACGAAGGCTGGGTTCCATTGAAATACCTTTATGACAGGTTTGGTGACAAGAAAGGATTTGAGAAATTCTCAACCACGAAATTCGTCAACCAGCTAAGTTACGACGCATGGAGGGATTTGAGAATCTTCGCATTCACGATTTCGTTTCTAGGAACCATGATCTTCCCAGAACGTGATGGGCGCATCAGAATTCGTTTATCGATAGTGGTCTCATATTTACAAAGTAGCGAAGAGCATATCATTCTTCCTATGATTTTGGGAGACATTTTTCGAGCATTAACCCAATGCCAGGAAGGTGGAGATTACTTCGAAGGATGCAACATTTTGTTGCAGATGTGGTTCACACAGCATCTTTATCATCACCCAATAGTGATAAATTTCAATGAAAATTGGTTGAATTACATTCGTTGCCATCCGAGCAGGGTTGCAAGCTGTAATCTTCCAGATGGAGTGAAGGCCTGGCAGGAATTACTTGGTTCGTTAGAGGCGGATAAACTCACTTGGAACTATTATTGGTTCCCTTCTGCTAAAGTTATGCACATGTCGACATATCGCCCATTCTACATACTCATGGGTTTCAGGGGTTTCCAACCATACGCGCCATTACGCGTCATGCGTCAGTTAGGGAGAGAACAAAGAGGCCCCCAACTGAGGACATGCGTCCATTCGTGTGGGTATTCACAAAAGAGGAGCCCCCAAAGGAATCTTATGCACAAAAGGTTTGGTTTGGTAGTCGATTTTTCGATACAGATGAAATGGTAGCAGATCGGGAACGAGAGAAGTAAGCCTTGCATACCTCGAGTGGTTTCACAACGAGGTAATACCCGAGCAAAGAACAGAAAGGTCCGTAAAGTATGCAGTCAATTGGGAAAAGGATATAGAATCCAGAGTGAGGAATGCTAAAGGCGAAGTGGCACGAGAATTCTAGTCTCGTATTGACATCCTACAAGAGGATAAAGGAATACGAGAAGCAGCCATGGATATACAACAGGCTGATTTCGAGCATGAGAGAGTTAATTGGGTACAAGAGAAGCAAGCACTCCAAGCCCAGATTCAAAAGATGAAGACAACTGCGACGAGATCAAAAAGGAGCCGGGCTGATGAAGTACTCATAAACAGTTTGGAAAAGAAAGCCCTCGAATGTCAAGAAGACTTGGAAAAATCAGAGGCCACTCTGACAAGGATCCGGGCCAAATGGACCAGAGGGGAACATCAGAGGGCACTTCGTATGCAGCAAATAAAGAGAGATTATGAGGGGACCATCACCATCCTGAGAGAAACAATTTCCTCTCTCGAAGAGCGGGTCTTTAAACAAGCCCGAGATGCCAGGACAGATAGGAAACGCTGCTATAATTTGATGGCACGGATGGAAGAACAAATGGACAAATTCCTGGACCAACTCGCTGACAACGCTCAAGTACTGGGAGCAAAGAATCAACGAATAGAACAACTACTTTATGGAAAAGGATAGAGTCAGGTGTAGAATCGAAGAGATCGGGCACTACATCACCATGAGGTGTCTAGCATGTGAGCAAATGCCCCATACTACCCTATTTGCTTCGGTCATGGGTTATGTCCACCAGATCATGGAGGAATTGAAGGATCTGCAAAAGGGTCTCGCACCAAAGCCCGCGGCAAGGCCGAACAACGCCCCGTGGGCACAAAAATTGAAAGCTCTGAAGCATACTTAGTTGAGTCTGCATTTTCTTTATTTCTAAAGTCTGTTGTCCGTTGAAGTTTGTATTTTCCTTTTCACATCAAAGTTTGTAATTTTTTTCAAGTTTTCATTTCAAAAATGTTAGTCTTGTAAACAAAATGTTTTGGTAATGAAAATTGGAAAAAAAAATGGTGTCTTTGTTTTTTCACACTTGTGGGCAGAACTACGCCCTGTCTGATTCATGCGGGGACATGATACGTAGGCAATCCCCATAAGATTCGACCACCACTAAAATAAAAGAGAAAAGGCAGAGTGAATAAACGAAAAGAAAAGAGAGAAAAAAAAATAAAGGAAGGTTTCTGAAACACTTAAATGAGGCACAAATAAAATAAGCCGGGATGATGCATGCGGTCAGTGCAAAAACATGTTAGAAATGGTTAACTGCCTAAGAGTATTGCATCCCTGAACGTGCAATTAAAATATGTGTTAAAATCTAACCCTGACAAGTTTATTGTTTTTCCAATTTTCATCCAGTTAGTTTGTTAGAGCGTTCTGGCAGATTACCGTTACCACACAAGATCAAAAGGGCCCATTCCGGAAAGCATGTCTGGTTCGGACAAAAGTATTGAAGAGGGAAAAATGGAAATGCAAACAATGAAAGAAGAAGTAGAAATGTTGAGGAGACAGATAGCAGAAATGCATCTAGCCTGGGCTAAAGGACAACCATTACCAATGCTTCCCAATGCTCCTCCTCTCCTACCGGCTCAGACTCCGGAACATCCTTCCACAGATCCATCAACGAGCTTCCCAATACACCAATACTATCAGGGGGAAACTGCTTATAATCCCCAAGCTCCACCACCCAAACAGAACCCTCCTCCACCAATTGTTCCTGTTTTCGTGGCACCTCCACCCGCCACATTGCAAAGATAATCCAGTGAGCCGGTGTTTCAGGCCCATGACAACCAATACTATCCTCCTGAACCCACCTTCAAAGCGCCCGAACCATATACTTACACCCCTCACTTTGAGCTACCGGCAGAAAATGAAAAGCCATCCAAGAGTTCTGAACAAGAGGAAATGGCACGAAAAGTAAAAAGCCTAAAGCAATCTTTTCGAAATATGCAAGGCCTGGGTGGCCAAGTCAGCGTGGCATACAAGGATTTATGCATGTTTCCAGATGTTCAGTTGCCAGCTGGGTTCAAAATGCCTAAGTTCGATCTGTACGACGGGCACGGTAATCCAGTGGCACACTTGAGAGGGTTCTGCAGTAAGATGAGAGGAGCAGGCGGAAGAGATGAATTGCTGATGGCGTACTTCAGCCAGAGTTTGAGTGGGTCTACGTTGGAGTGGTACACATGCCAAGACTATGGTAGATGGTACACTTGGGATGACTTGGCACAAGCATTCGCCGGTCATTTCCAGTACAATTTGCAGATCATTCCCGATCGCTTGTCGTTGATAAAATTGGAGAAGAAACCTGGGGAGAGTTTCAGGGGGTACGGGTTCCGCTGGAGATAACAGGCTGCAAGGGTCGATCCCCCAATAAGGGAAGGAGAGATGGTCGATTACTTCCTGCAAGCTTTGGATCCAACTTACTTTGGTCACTTGGTGACGGCAATTGGCAAGTCATTCAATGAGGTGGTGAAAATGGGCAGTGTGATCGAAGAGGGACTTAAGTCCAATAAGATCCTGAGCTACTCGACAATTAAAGCCATCACTCAGGCCATTCAGAGCAGCACGGGAGGAGCGCTTGGGAAGAAGAGAAGAGAAGAAGTCGCGACAATTGAAGCCGGCAGTTGGTCCAGATCGAGAGGTCCTTACCCTAGCTACCAATCCAGACCCTATCACCCAAATTACCCACACAATCCAAATTACCCTCCACATCCCTACTACCCGCCACAAGAACCACATTTCTCCGTTCATCAAGCCCAAACATATACCCAGCCTCCAGCTCGCCCACAATGGCGTGCGCCAGCCCCACAAAACACATACCCACCTCCATAAAACGCATATCCACCACCAAGGGCCTACAGGAACCCTTCAGGGCCAGGCTTCCGGGGAAGTCAAGTTTTCAAAAATGAAAGGGTGCAGAGACCGAGGACATTCACCGAGTTGGGAGAAACCTATACTGCTTTGTTTCACAAATTAAAGCAGTTAGGCTTGTTAAGTCTTGTTCAGCCCAGATTTCCAAATCCTCTTCCCAAAAATACGGACCACTCGGTGAGTTGTGAGTATTGTTCGGGGGATCCCGGACATGATACTGAGAGGTGTTGGAAATTGAAACATGTCGTGCAAGATCTTATTGACACCAATAAGATCGAGGTTCAGACACCAGAGGTACCCAATATTAACCAGAATCCGCTGCCGACTCACCATGAGGCCCATATAATTGAGTTGATACACAAAGAAGGGGAGCCAAAGAAACCATCGCAGACAGTAATGATGATCCGGTCCAGCGAAACCGTTTCAAAAGAAAAGGTGACCAGTGGGAAGACAGTGGTCCAAGGCAAGCCGGTTGTGGTAGCGGAGAAGGAGTCATAGAGCATTATTGCAGTGAAACCAAAACAAGCAAAAGTGGTAATACCAGGGGTTGCAAGTAAACCTGTTCTGGTTGTGAAGGGGGCTCGCATAGAGCCTGTCATTATAAAGTCAGTAACTCAGTTGCCATTAATCAACACCAAAACTGTCCCCTGGAGTTATGAACAAGTTGTGGTGACATATAAAGGAAAGGAAATCAGGGAAGAAGTGTGTGAAACCCAAGGTCTGACTCATTCGGGAAGGTGCTTTGTTCGCGCAGAGTTAAGAAAAGCCAATCCAGCAGCGGTAAAGAAACCTGTAACTGAGGAAGAAGCAGAGGAGTTCCTGAAGAAAATGAAGATGCAGGACTACTCCATAGTAGAGCAGTTAAGAAAAACGCCGGCCCAAATCTCACTGCTTTCATTGTTGATCCACTCAGATGAACACCGCCAAGCATTGATGAAGATATTAAATGAGGCTCACGTCCCCGACAAGATCTCAGTGAATCACCTGGAGAAGATAGCAAGCAAAATATTTGAGGTAAACAGAGTTACCTTCTCAGATGATGAGTTGCCAGTGGAGGGCACAGAACATAACATGGCCCTTTATCTGACGATGAAATGCGAAGACTCTATGGTTACACGAGTTCTTATTGACAATGGGTCCAGTGCAAATATATGTCCCCTCCCCACACTGACCAGAATGAAGGTGGATATTGACAGAATCCGCAAGAACAGTATTTGTGTTCGAGGGTTCGATGGTGGAGATAAAGATTCAGTGGGTGACATAATATTGGAATTATCGATAGGGCATGTGGAGTTCACCATGGAGTTTTAAGTTTAGATGTGGCGGTTTCTTATAACCTTTTGCTGGGACGACCTTGGATCCATGCTGCCAAGGTAGTGCCATTTATGTTGCATCAAGTAGTCAAATTCGAGTTGGAAAGACAAGAAATTGTGGTGCACGGTGAAGATAATACGGGTACCCTAGGTGATGCCATTGTACCTTTCATCGAAACGGAAGGCGACCAGGGGCCATGGGTATATCAAGTCTCTGACACAATACCAGTGGAAAAAGTCCCAGAGGGGAAAAGCATCCCAATTCCTAGGGTAACGGCCGCAACTGTTATGATGGCTTCCGAAATGTTAAAGAATGGTTTTATACCGGGTAAAGGTTTGGATGATGATCTTCAAGGCATCGTGCAACCAGTTTCTCTTGCAAAAAACTTGGATACTTTCGGTTTAGGGTTCAAACCCACTGCGGCAGATGTAAGACGAGTTCGCAAAATGAAGAAGAAAGCATGGGTATTGCCAAAGTCAATTCCGCGTCTCTCCAGATCAGTTGTCAGAGCAGGTATCAGAAAGTTGTCAATACCAAAAGTTCTCGGACCGTTGATTGGGTCAGATGGAGATCTGGATCAAGGTTTTGAAAAATTATTCGCTGAAGTCAACATGTTAGAACCTGGGGAAGGATCCAGCGAGGCAGATGTGCAGTTTGTAGGGCCTAAGGCCAAGATCAACAATTGGATGACTACTCCTCTGTCCATGCGAAGAGAGTCTTGGTAGTAGGCTTTGAATTTTCCTTCATGTTTAGCTGGATTATTCCAGGGTTGTAATCCAGTTTTTCTTTATTCAGTAAAAGTGTGAAACCTTGTTATCATGTATTTTAATCAATGAAATTTTCTTCTTTACTCTTTATCTTATTTTAATTTTGTTTTCTTTTTCTTTCCTTTTCTAAGCAGTTCTCTTTATACCGGTTTCAATGACATGGCATGCACGATGGATCTTCAATCTAGTCTAAAAAATCAATCTAATTCTGAACTGGTAGTGTAAGAGGTAGAATATGATGATGAGTCGAAATACGATGAGGATGAAGCCTTCGAGGAAATTAACAGAGAGTTAAGCCAATTCGAAGAGAAAGCCAAGCCCAACTTAAATGATACGGAAGCCATTAATTTGGGGGATGCGGATGACATTCGAGAAACTAAAATAAGCATCCACGTTGAACCAACTATCAGGGAAGAATTAATCAAAGCACTTATTGAATTCAAAGACGTTTTTGCATGGTCATATGATGACATGCCGGGTTTAAGCACCGATTTAGTGGTTCATAAATTGCCCACTGACCCGGTATTCCCTCCCGTTAAGCAAAAATTGAGGAAGTTCAAAACAGATATGAGTGTGAAAATTAAAGAAGAAATAACCAAGCAGCTGCAGGCAAAGGTTATTCGCGTCACCCGATATCCTGATCGGTTGGATAATGTGGTACCAATGCCGAAGAAAGATGGGAAGATTTGGGTATGTGTCGATTACCGCAATTTGAATAGGGCTAGCCCAAAAGATAACTTTCCATTACCCAACATCCATATTTTGATCGACAATTGTGCTGGACGCGAGATTGGGTCTTTGTGGATTGTTATGCTGGGTATCATCAAATCTTGATGGATGAAGAAGATGCGGAAAAGATGGCTTTCATCACACTGTGGGGAACTTATTATTATCGGGTAATGCCATTTGGTTTGAAGAACGCCGGGGCAACGTACATGAGAGCAATGACTACTGTGTTTCATGACATGATACACAAAGAGATTGAGGTGTACGTAGATGATGTGATCATAAAATCCAAGCGTCAGGAAGACCACGTAGCAGATCTAAGGAAGTTTTTTCAAAGACTTCGAAGGTACGACATTAAGCTCAACCCGGCCAAATGTGCATGTGGTGTGCCATCGGGGAAGCTGTTAGGGTTCATAGTCAGTCGGCGAGGCATTGAGTTGGACCCGTCAAAGATCAAATCCATCCAAGAATTGCCTCCGCCGAAGAACAAAACAGAAGTGATGAGTCTGTTAGGAAGGTTGAATTATATCAGCAGGTTCATCGCTCAACTCACGGCGACTTGTGAACCCATTTTTCGGCTACTGAAAAAAGATGATGCAGTAGAATGGACGACAGAATGTCAGGAAGCATTTGACCAGATCAAAGGGTATCTATCAAATCCACCTGTGTTGGTTCCATCCAAGCCGGGAAGACCGTTGATTCTCTATTTAACGGTCCTGGAAAATTCGTTTGGTTGTGTACTGGGGAAATACGACATTACAAAAAGAAAGGAGCAGGCCATCTATTATCTCAGCAAGAAGTTTATGGTTTATGAGGTTAAGTACACCCAACTTGAGAAGACATGTTGCGCCCTAACTTGGGTGGCACAAAAGTTGAAGCATTATTTGTCTTCTTATAGTACTTACCTCATATCTCGTCTAGATCCATTGAAGTATATTTTCCAGAAACCTATGCCCACAGGGAGGTTAGCAAAATAGCAAATATTACTCACGGAATTCGACATCGTCTATGTGACAAGGACGATTATAAAAGCCCAAGCATTGGCCGATCATTTGACTGAGAATCCTGTTGATGATGAATACGAACCCTTGAGGACGTATTTTCCGGATGAAGAAGTGATGCATATAGATGAGTTGGAATTGCCCGAGGAACCAGGATGGAAGCTTTTCCTTGATGGAGCTGCAAATGCAAAAGGAGTTGGAATAGGAGCGGTACTTATCTCTGAAACAGGACATCATTATCCTGTTACGGCTCAGCTGCGTTTCTTTTGCACCAACAACATGGCTGAGTATGAGGCATGTATTATGGGCTTACAGTTAGCTGCAGACATGGATGTCCAGGATGTTTTGGTCTTGGGAGACTCGGACCTCCTGGTACATCAGATTCAGGGTGAATGGGAAACACGGGATTTGAAGCTTATACCCTATCGACAATGTTTGCACGATCTGATCAAGCAGTTTCGATCAGTGGAGTTCAAATACATCCCAAGAGTCCATAATGATATTGCCGATGCTTTGGCTACTTTAGCATCAATGTTGCACCACCAGACAAAATTCATGTTGACCCGTTGCATATTTAGGTTAGTGATCAGCATGCTTATTGTAACATGGTAGAGGAAGAAATGGATGGCGAGCCATAGTTCTATGATGTCAAAGAATACCTCAGGATGGGAATATACCCGGAACAAGCCACCGGAGATCAAAAAAGAGCCATTCGGTGATTGGCAAATGGATTTTTCCTTAGTGGAGGAGTGCTGTACAAAAGAACCCCAGATTTGGGTTTGCTGAGATGTATAGATGCTGATCAAGCCATGACAGTGAGGACAGAGGTACATGCTGGAGTTTGTGGGCCACATATGAGTGGATATGTATTGGCGAAGAAGATTCTCCGAGCAGGATATTATTGGCTCACTATGGAGCGTGATTGTATCAGTTTCGTGCGGAAATGCCATCAGTGTCAGATACACGGAGAACTGATTCATTCTTCGCCGACTGAATTGCATACAATGTCAGCACCTTGGCCCTTTGTTGCATGGGGCATGGATGTCATTGGACCTATTGAGCCGGCAGCTTCCAACGGTCACAAGTTCATTCTGGTAACCATCGACTATTTCACTAAATGGGTTGAAGCTAAGACTTTTAAGTCGGTAACCAAGAAGGCGGTGGTGGATTTTGTCCATTCCCATATCATCTGTAGATTTGGGATCCCAAAGGTGATCATCACAGACAATGGTGCTAATCTTAAGAGTAGTTTGATGAAAGAAGTCTGTCAACAGTTTAAGATTACACACCGTAATTCCGCTCCATATCGTCCCAAGGCGAATGGTGCGGTTGAGGCAACCAACAAGAACATAAAGAAGATATTGAGAAAGATGGTAGAAGGATCCAGGCAATGGCATGAAAAGCTACCATTTGCATTGTTGGGTTATCGCACTACTGTTCGTACTTTAGTAGGTGCAACTCCTTATTCGTTAGTATACGGAACTGAAGTAGTGGTACCAGCAGAGGTCAAAATTCCGTCTCTTCGAATTGTCACTGAGGCTGAGATTGATGATGATGAATGGGTCAAAGCCCGATTAGAGCAGTTGAGCTTAATTGATGAAAAGAGATTGGCAGCAGTATGTCTTGGCCAATTTTATCAAAAGAGAATGGCAAGAGCATACAACAAGAAGGTGCGTCCTAGGAAATTTGAAGTGGGACAGCAGGTATTGAAATAAATCTTGCCACATTAGGCCGAAGTAAAGGGCAAGTTTGCCCCGAACTGGCAAGGACCATTCATTGTGACCAGAGTGTTATCCAATGGCTCTCTATGTCTGACAGATGTCAAGGGGAGATGCATCGACATGGCTATCAATTCTGACGCAGTCAAGAGATATTATGTGTAATTTCTTTGATTATAATTGTTATTTGTTTTATTTGTTTGTACTTGGCATTTATCGGAGAATGAAATGACGGAGGCAATTTTTCTACTATCCAAACACTTCTACCTTTGCTTCCCCCTTTGAGCCTTATGTATTCTTTCATACCCCTCTCTTGGAATCATTAATGAAAAAAAAGGAAAAAATAACAAAAACAAAAGGAAAGTCACAAGAAAAACAAAGGAATCGAGTGAACTACGTTCGACCTGATTCCTCTAAGGGATACGTAGGCGCCTCCCGGCTTGGTCATAGTGTAACAAAAATCAAAGATCCCCCAAGCAAGAAAACTGGGGCAGAAGTTAGAAAAAGTGTGATTCCAAGAGTTGTAATGTTTTACCCATTAAAGCTATTGTGAATCTTTTGATATCCTTTTCTTTTAGCCCCACACAAAAACCCATATTGATGTCCAAAAAAGACCTCTAGATCAGTATCCGAGAGGTGCCGAGTCAGGCAAATGAAAGCTAAGAATAGCACACTGATCCCCGACTGAGTGAGGATCATGAGATGAAGGAATCGATAGCCAAAAGAGTCCCCAGTAGAAAGAATCTTATCGATAACATTCCAATCCCCAGTTGAGAAAGAAAAATAAAATGAGAGAGTCTTATCGGTGAAAACCTTCACAGGCACCATAAGGCGACGATAAGCTGAGAGAAACAAAATGAGAGAGTTTTATCAGTGAAAACCTATGCAGGCACCATAAGGCGACGGGAGTTGAGAGAAATGAGAGAGTCTTATTAGTGAAAACCCCTCGAAGTGCACTATGAGGCGACAAGATAAGACTGGCGGAAAAGATCCGCATTTGGCAAAAGATTTGAGTGCCTGTTTATCCCCAGCAAAATGAAGCCATCAGAAAGATTGATTGATACAAATAAACTGGGTTGATTGATCCGAAATGCACGACATGATCGTTGGGATTGGTTATACCATTCAGATAAGTTCTTTTCCTTTTTCTTCTCCCCGACATTTGTTCAGAAAGAATTTTTCTTTTTCTATTTTTTAAAGTCATCACTTTTCTTTGTTTAAAGACTTTTTCTCCAGCAGTTTGTTTTTTTAGAAAGATTTTTCAGAGCTTACTACCAACTGCCAAAATGGTGCAAAGAAAAATGTGAGCAGGACAGACCAAAGATAAAGGAAAATATGGATAAAAACAGAAAAAACAACGGTTGAGAAATTTGTGGATAAGGATCGTCGGGAAGAAGGAGCATCCCCGGCAGACTATCGACCAAAGTTCCAAGAAGTTCGGACAACACAGAGCGGTGAAAAGAGAAAGGGAAAAACCATCCCCAGCAGGAATATCGTCCCTAGCAAATAATATCATTCCCCAACAAGTTTTGGGAATGCAGAGCAAGGGAAAGGAAAAAGGAAGAAACCATCCCCAGCAAGAGTGGCACAACCACTCACCACACTTTAAACTAACAAAATTTCTGTGATTTGAAGCAGGGAAAGAAAATGCTATTGATAGCAGAAAGGCATGCCACAAGGAAGATCACCAAAACTGGGGCAGAAAATTTTCTGCCATTGTTGAAAATTTTCTCGGAGAAACGAGGAAATCATTCAAGATATAAGGAAAAATCCATCCCCAGCAGGAATGGCACTACCACTCACCGTACTTTAAACTGACGAAATTTTCTTTGATTTAAGAACAGGGACGGAAGTGATGTCCATATCAAGATCTCTACATCATATCAAGCTTTTTGCACTGCATCAATCTGTGTAATTACACAATCAAGCACCACATGNTTGAAGAGAGGAGAGGCGATTTTATTTTCAAAGTTGTTGTGGGAGTCAGGAGCCCACTTGTGGAACAGAGGAATGCATTTAAAGTTGAAAACAGAAGGCAGTAATGCGAAGGGTCACAACAAAATACCCCCAGCATAAATTCCGCCGTCGAAATCAGAAGGAAGACTACAAGAGCAAGTTTGAAGATAGATAAGATTTTGTAATTCCTAGTTTAGTCTAGCTTCT
>MU745429.1:32174-45070 GCA_026770625.1 Nicotiana glauca
ATGGCCCTCGTAAAGTGCAAACGCGTAGTTGCTTTAGGCGCGTATTTAATAATATTATCTTCTTAAACTCGGGTGCACATTTATGTGACCCAAATCCAAATATCAACGGAGTCGAAATATGTCAATAACCACGGGTATATTGATGTGATGTGGTTTGAGATATGTTTTCACGACGTTGCAATTCTCTATAAAATAATAATAATCAAAAGCGGTTAAAAGGATAAAAATATACATAGGTTTGAGCATGTATTAAAATCAGATAAATAAGCCAAATATGACAGTTGAGCGACTGTGCTAGAACCATGGAACTCGGAAATGCCTAACACCTTCTCCCGGGTTAACAGATTTCCTTATCCGGATTTCTGGTTCGTAGAATGTAATACGGAGTCAATCTTTTCCTCGATTCGGGATTCAGCCGGTGGCTTGGGACACCATTAATCTCCCCAGTGGCGACTCTGAATAATTAATAACCAAATCCCGTTCCGATTGTCCTTTAATTAGAAAAACTCCTTTACGCCCTTGAGGGTGTAGGTAAAAAGGAGGTGTGACAGCTCTGGCGACTCTGCTGGGGACAAATAACCCAAAACCACTGGTTCGGGGTTAGAAATTCGAGCTTGGTATATTTGTTGTATTTGGCTTGTATATTATCTGATTTTGTTATATGTTTGGGCCTAATGTGCTAAGTGTTGCTATTACCGCTTTGATATTTTGTGAACTGTATATAAATTGTGCCGAAATTCCTCCTCCCTCTGAGTCTTCTTGAAAATAAAATTGGGCATTTGCTTGACATAGCCCGCTTTCTTTGAGATAGCCGAGGTGTCTGGCACCCAGTGAAGGATTTTAGTCACACATGTTTTAGGCGGGGAGCACCATCAGTTAAATCGAAAAGTAATGCTACCGGTACACTGACCCTCGTCGGCTCGAGTTGTCTCCTCGAGTAAGCCAGTCTAGATACTTTCTCCAATAAGATGTTAACTTAGAATAACAAAGCCACATACCGGATCCCTAGTAGGAACGTTTGTTTGCATCATGTTGCATTTGACTTAGGGGACTCAACACAGGAGTTGGGTCCGTCTAGGACAGGTAACCTGAATAAAAAAAAGACCATCCTGCTGCATCCTGTTTGTTTTACGCATTTATTTGCTTCAGAATGGCATGCTGACCGGCTTGTGAAATCGGGAATTTTGAAAAATTGTGAAAAAGAAAAAAAAATAACCATGTAGAGAGATAACTTAAAAAAAAAAAAAAAACCAATGTCCAAGTAGTATCGAAACTCTGCCGGATTTTGTGAAAAATAAAAAAAAAAGAGTTTTTCAAAATAGTCGTTTTATTTTCGAAATAGTCATTTTTTAATTTGCCAAAAAAAAATGTGATTTGTTTTTTTTTTAAATAAAAAAATAAAATAAAAAAATAGTGTATGTGTTTTAAAATAAAATAAGAAATAAAAAAAAGTTTCGTTTTAGTTACCAATGATTCGGAAAAAAAAATATAGTTCGTTTTGCTTGAAAAATGTTTTTGTTTTAAAAAAGAGTTCGTTTTATTTGGATGAACTACGCAAGTTTGATTCTCACTGGATATGGGATACGTAGGCAACCCATATCGGGCTCAACTATATTGAAAATATTAAATTTAGGGGTAAATAAATGTCCTTAGTGAAGGTAATGTCATTCTTGGGTAAAATAGCCAAACGCCTACAAAAGGGCGCCGGAGGACTGTGAAGAAATTATGCCTCCGTCGAATCCCAATGGATTGCTTAAACGAAGGCTGGGTTCCATTGAAATACCTTTATGACAGGTTTGGTGACAAGAAAGGATTTGAGAAATTCTCAACCACGGAATTCGTCAACCAGCTAAGTTACGACGCTTGGAGGGATTTGAGAATCTTCGCATTCATGATTTCGTTTCTAGGGACCATGGTCTTCCCAGAACGTGATGGGCGCATCAGAATTCGTTTATCGGCAGTGGTCTCATATTTACAAAGTAGCGAAGAGCATACCATTCTTCCTATGATTTTGGGAGACATTTTTCGAGCATTAACCCAATGCCAGGAAGGTGGAGATTACTTCGAAGGATGCAACATTTTGCTGCAAATGTGGTTCATAGAGCATCTTTATCATCACCCAATAGTGATAAATTTCAATGAAAATTGGCTGAATTACATTCGTTGCCATCCGAGCAGGGTTGCAGGCTGTAATCTTCCAGATGGAGTGAAGGCCTGGCGGGAATTACTTGGTTCGTTAGAGGCGGATAAACTCACTTGGAACTATTATTGGTTCCCTTCTGCTAAGGTTATGCACATGTCGACATATCGCCCATTCTACATACTCATGGGTTTCAGGGGTTTCCAGCCATACGCACCATTACGCGTCATGCGTCAGTTAGGGAGAGAACAAAAGAGGCCCCCAACTGAGGACATGCGTCCATTCGTGTGGGAATTCACAAAAGAGGAGCCCCCAAAGGAATCTTATGCACAAAAGGTTTGGTTTGGTAGTCGATTTTCTGATACAGATGAAATGGTAGCAGACCGAGAACGAGGGGAAGTAAGCCTTGCATACCTCGAGTGGTTTCACAACCAGGTAATACCCGAGCAAAGAACAGAAAGGTCCGTAAAGTATGCAGTCGATTGGGAAAAGGAGATAGAATCCAGAGTCAGGAATGCTAAAGGCGAAGTGGCACGAGAATTTCAATCTTGTATTGATACCTTACAAGAGGATAAAGGAATACTAGAAGCGGCCATGGATATACAACAGGCTGATTTCGAGCATGAGAGAGTTAATTGGGTACAAGAGAAGCAAGCACTCCAAGCCCAGATTCAAAAGATGAAGACAACTGCAAAGAGATCAAAAAGGAGCCGGGCTGATAAAGTACTCATAAACAGTTTGGAAAAGAAAGCCCTCGAATGTCAAGAAGACTTGGCAAAATCGGAGGCCACTCTGACAAGGATCCGGGCCAGATGGACCAGAGGGGCACAGCAGTGGGCACTTCATATGCAGCAAATAAAGAGAGATTATGAGGGGACCATCACCATCCTTAGAGAAACAATTTCCTCTCTCGAAGAACGGGTCTTTAAACAAGCCCGAGATGCCAGGACAGATAGGAAATGCTGCTATGACTTGATGGCACGGATGGAAGAACAAATGGACAATTTCCTGGACCAACTCACTGACAACGCTCAAGTACTGGGAGCAAAGAATCAACGAATAGAACAACTGCTTATGGAAAAGGATAGAGTCAGGGGTAGAATCGAAGAGATCGGGCACTACATCACCATGAGGTGTCTAGCAATCGAGCAAATGCCCCATACTACCCTCTTTGCTTCGGTAATGGGTTATGTCTCGCACCAAAACCCGCGGCAAAGAGGTCTCGCACCAAAACCCGCGGCAAGGCCGAACAACGCCCCGTGGGCACAAAAATTGAAAGCTCTGAAGCATACTTAGTTGAGTCTGTATTTTCTTTATTTCTAGAGTCTGTTGTCCGTTGAAGTTTGTATTTTCCTTTTTGCATCAAAGTTTGTAGTCTTTTTCAAGTTTTCATTTCAAAAATGTTAGTCTTGTAAATATAATGTTTTGGTAATGAAAATTGGAAAAAAAAATGTTGTCTTTATTTTTTCACACTTGTGGGCAGAACTATGCCCGGTCTGATTCATGCGGGGACATGATACGTAGGCAATCCTCATAAGATTCGACCACCACTAAAAGAAAAGAGAAAAGGCAGAGTGAATAAACGAAAAGAAAAGAGAGAAAAAGAAATAAAGGAAGGTTTCTGAAACACTTAAATGAGGAACAAATAAAATAAGCCGGGATGATGCATGCGGTCGGAGCAAAAACATGTTAGAAATGGTTAACTGCCTAAGAGTATTGCATCCCCCAACGTGCAATTAAAATATGTGTTAAAATCTAACGCTGACAAGTTTGTTGTTTTTCCAATTTTCGTCCAGTTAGTTTGTTAGAGCGTTCTGGCAGATTACCATTACCACACAAGATCAAAAGGGCCCATTCCGGAAAGCATGTCTGGTTCGGACAAAAGTATTGAAGAGGGAAAAACAGAAATGCAAACAATGAAAGAAGAAGTAGACATGTTGAGGAGACAGATAGCAGAAATGCATCTAGCCTGGGCTAAAGGACAACCATTACCAATGCTTCCCAATGCTCCTCCTCTCCCACCGGCTCAGACTCCGGAACATCCTTCCACAGATCCATCAACGAGCTTCCCAATACACCAATACTATCAGGGGGAAACTGCCTATAATACCCAAGCTCCACTACCCAAACAGAACCCTCCTCCACCAATTGTTCCTGTTTTCGTGGCACCTCCACCCGCCACATTGCAAAGATCATCCAGTGAGCTGGTGTTTCAGGCCCATGACAACCAATACTATCCTCCTGAACCCACCTTCAAAGCGCCCGAACCATATACTTACACCCCTCACTTTGAGCTAACGGTAGAAAATGAAAAGCCATCCAAGAGTTCGGAACAAGAGGAAATGGCACGGAAAGTAAAAAGCCTAGAGCAATCTTTTCGAAATATGCAGGGCCTGGGTGGCCAAGTCAGCGTGGCATATAAGGATTTATGCCTGTTTCCAGATGTTCAATTGCTAGCTGGGTTCAAAATGCCTAAGTTCGATCTGTACGACGGGCACGGTGATCCAGCGGCACACTTGAGAGGGTTCTGCAATAAGATGAGAGGAGCAGGCGGAAGAGATGAATTGCTGATGGCGTACTTCAGCCAGAGTTTGAGTGGGTCTGCATTGGAGTGGTACACACGCCAAGACCATGGTAGATGGTACACTTGGGATGACTTGGCACAAGCATTCACCGGTCATTTCCAGTACAATTTGCAGATCATTACCGATCGGTTGTCGTTGATAAAATTAGAGAAGAAACCTGGGGAGAGTTTCAGGGAGTACGGGTTCCGCTGGAGAGAACAGGATGCAAGGATCGATCCCCCAATGAAGGAAGGAGAGATGGTCGATTACTTCCTGCAAGCTTTGGAGCCAACTTACTTTGGTCACTTGGTGACGGCAATTGGCAATTCATTCAATGAGGTGGTGAAAATGGGCAGTGTGATCAAAGAGGGACTTAATTCCAATAAGATCCTGAGCTACTCGGCAATCAAAGCCGCCACTCAGGCCATTCAGAGCGGCACGGGAGGAGCGCTTGGGACGAAGAGAAGAGAAGAGAAGAAGTCGCGACAATTGAAGCCGGCAGTTGGTCCAGATCGAGAGGTCCTTCCCCTAACTACCAATCCAGACCCTATCACCCAAATTACCCACACAATCCAAATTACCCTCCACATCCCTACTACCCGCCACAAGAACCACATTTCTCCGTTCATCAAGCCCAAACATATACCCAGCCTCCAGCTCGCCCACAATGGCGTGCGCCAGCCCCACAAAACACATACCCACCTCCACAAAATGCATATCCACCACCTCCACAAAACGCATATATTATATAAACCGACATTATATTCATGCTTTTATAATAATATAGATAGATAGATATTTCTAATGCATACTACTTTGCCCACGTGGTCGGTGCGTGCTTTCCCCATGAATGAAGCACGTGAAGAGGAGATTTTTCGTATCAAATGTCGATTTTTTTTTTGTTCTTAAATTTTTTAAATTGGATCGTTTAAAAAATTCATCAAATCTGCCATGGTGCCCGTTTCCATGGCTGCTCATAGAAACATGATGATGGCAGTCAATGGTGGTTGGACTTTTACCGAAGATGAATGGAAAATAAGTTGGATCTGGGTTCAAATTTTTCTGATTTAATTTCAGTGGAAAAGATGGATTGTTGGGTGTGTTTTGTAGTGATTTTTGTTAGTTAATGGTGACTTAGTCTTTAAGTGAAAGGTGGGAGAAGAGGCTATGGTGGTTGAGGGTGAAGAGATGAGGAAGACAACATCAATAGTGGTTTAGATGGGGAATATGAGAGAGAGTTGAGATGACTGTATCTCCTCCATCGAGATCGACGAAAGTTCTACCACCGACGGCAACGTCCTCGACCCTTCACAACAACTCCGAAATGCTGCTCCCGAACTCTGTCAGTGAAATGACATGAATTTCCCGTTCGATTCTTTGTGTTACGTCTCCGGTGAGTTCTCAGAGATGGCATCATATTAAAACAATAATTGCTTGCAAATAACTTTGTTTCCTGAAGTAGTGGAGGAATTTGAGATAGAGGACGAGAGCAAATATGGAGCGGTGGCGAGTCTCTATTTTAGCCGGAGAAGGTGGACATTTTTGTTTTATTTCTTTAGGCTTTTTCCATTTCTTCATTTTAGTTTTTTTTTTAAAACTTAAGGACACCTGTCTTCATTCCATTGGTGTGTGACATACACTTGATCTGAATAACTGGTCAAATACCAAAGGAGTGCAATACATCTTGTGAAAGGTTGAGCAACGTAATTTTCGTTCGCAAAAAGTATGTAATAGGAATTTGGTCCATAGTTCAGAGCGTAACTTATGTATTTTGCCTATTTTTTTCGAAATTAGTCTAAAATAGTCACTTAAATTAGAAAATTCTTGCAAAAGCGCCCCACCAAAAATTAAACCACACAAAAAAATAAATTCTGCACTTCAAAATTACACAAGATATCAAAGATAGACCAAAATAGTAGAAACTATGTACCTCCAAATATGAGTTCCAATTAAATCTTTTTAATTTTCACATTTTTAGTTAAATCTAGGCACCAAAAATTTGTTAAGTATTTAATACGAAAAATGGTTAAAAATACCCCTAAATTATTGGAAAAGGTTTAAAAATAACCTTCATTTACCTATTGGGCTAAAAATACCCCTCCATCAATCTTTTTGGTTCACTTATGCCCTTTGACCGTTGGGTCAATGCTGAATTAAAAATAATTATTATTTAAATTCTACGTGGCAACTTCATATTGGCCAAAGTTAAAACATGTAACTCATTATAAAGACTCACCCATATCTACTATTTTTTCATACTAACCCGCTTCAAATACTAACCCGACCCGAACAAAAAGTTCAACTAAAAAAAAGAGGCACCACTTCTATCAAACTCCATGGAACAAGAGCTCCATGGAAGTTGCAGGAAACATATAGACGCAAATTTACTACGTGATTTTTTTTTATTTTTTTGTTATGGCATCCAGTTCAATTTGCATGATAGAAAAAAATTGCATTATATTCAAGATGAGTTTAATTTAATTATTTTCGCGTAACGGAAAGATCTCAAAGTAATTGTTTGGAAGATATCATAAACCGTTGGACTACCCCTAGTTTTTCATCCCACATAATTAGCAAGAAAATTATTGGCTTATTCATGCTATGCTTTTCTTGTTTGTTTAATCCGTTCATGAACCTTTATTCGATGGTAATGCTATACATGAGATTAATCAAGAAAATGAACACATGTAAATTCATTGGTTAGATGAAAGTTTGACGTCTTTTTTTTTTGTTTAAACTTTTTATTCGAGTCAAGTTAGTGTTTGGGGCGGGTTAGTCTAAAAAACGAGTAGATATGGATGAGTCTTTCTAATAGGTTAGATGTTTTAATTTCGACCTATAAAAAGTTGTTACGTGAAATTTAAATAATTATTTTTTAAATTCAGCATTAACTAACGGTCATAAGTAAACCAAAAAGGCGGACGAAGGATATTTTTAGACTTTTTTAAACAGATCAGGATATTTTTAACCCTTCTCCGTATTTAATAAGACCAAAAGTGCTCGACTTGTACTGTTTAGAGTCATATATAAGGACTATTTTTGACCTACACCTTTTTGCATTTTCTCGGGACACCGGACATGCATATACACTTTAGCCATCACCATTTAATGGCTGTTCTATTATAGTCTCTGCTCTGTATCAGTAATTCAGTATAGTTCCCTCAATCACTACAACCATGAGATCAATTCATAAGCTGCGTTTCCTTTCTTCACCATCCCTTGTCTCGCGTTTCACTCCTAATTCTTTGCCTTTTACATCATCTTCCCAAACAGAACCCACCACAACAAGCACAAATACAACCACTTGTCTGACCCAAGAAGAGCTTACACAAATCAATCTTTTAATCCCATGTTTATGCTCTTCACACCACCTCAAAGAAGCAGCTAATCTCATCACCACAGCTTTTCTCACAAACCCATCTTTAGAATCACTTTCCCTTTCCATTTTCATTCACAGTCTCTCTCTTGAACCTGACCTTACACAACCTATGTACTTCCTCAACCGCCTTAAGTATACCCCAAAGACTCTATCTTTTTTAATACCCATTTGTAAAAAGTTAGTTTCTTTGTATTTTAGAGACAGGCAGGCTAAGAAAGCTTTAAAGATTTTTCATTGGGTGTCAAGGCCTGATTTCCCTTGTGTTGTGGATTATGGATTGTGTGCTCTTTTTGTAAATGGGTTTTGCACGAATGGTATGGTTGTGGATGGGTTGAAGGTTTTGAGGCTGATGGTAGTTGGGAATTTGAAGGTTGGGGATGAGGTGAGAATGTGTGTGTATAGAAGTTTGTTGAGGGAGGCTAGGATTAAGGAGGCACAAGAACTGAATGAAGCTTTGAAGTCTGCTGAGAATGGGGATAAGGGAAATGAGGAAGTGGTTGCTTTGTTGGATGGTATCATCTCAGATTGGATTGAATAGAGAGAATAAGGTAACTAATTTCGCAAAATGATGACTCTATTGATGGCTAATGCTATTTGGTTTTATACAATATGCTTTGTACTTGTGCTGTTTTTTTTCTTTAAGAGAAGATCACAATGAACCGAATATGGGCAGTTTTTTCTGTATTTGCATGAATGGTTGTGATTGCACTTCTGAATTATGAGCTTCACTCTTGTTCTTAGGCTGTTGCGTTCTTGAATTATCAGCTAATTATGAGCTTCACTCATATTCTAGGCTTTGTGCAGATTCTTTCGTTATATTGTGAAAACATCAATGTGTAGTTTAATCAACTAGTATTTATAGCTAATATCCATTCTCAGAGCTTTAATAATAGTCATGTAATCTATTTTGTTTGTTCTTAATAATATTTTTCGTTGCCTATTATGGATAGTTGTCTTACTGATTTGGCTCCTCTATTTCTTCCATTTCACTTTCTTTTTTATCAGGTGGGTAATCTTTATAAAATTCTTATTAAGATCCAATGTTCTGTACTAGCAACACCAGATAAAGGTAGAAAGTGAAAGATCTTGTCTAGGAAAATGAAGTCTCAACGCAATTAGCTTTATAAGAATGCACTTTTGGTGTTAGACATCACTTTTTGCATTGTCCTTTAGCATGTGATATTTGGAACATGTTCCTCTCTATTTTTGGACTAGCCTGGGTCAAGCCTAACAGCATCAAAGAAGCATATGAATGTTGGTGTTCATGGAGAGTTGGTAAATCCATCAAAAATATTTGGGTAATGGTACGTGCTGCTAGCTTTTGGTGCATCTGGAATGAAAGGAACCGTAGATGTTTTGATGGGATCTCAACTCCGATCCATGTAGTCAAAGCAAAATGCTTATTGAATTTGTTTAGTTGGCTAAATCAGGCACCGGTAACTAGTTCTGTCCAATTTTTTGATTATGTCTGCTCCTTAGTGATAGAATAATTTTTTTTGTGTACACGAGCAGACATCATCTCTCTTAATTGTACTCTGCATCCGCGGGATGCTTTTAATGAATTACTTCATCCAAAAAAAAAAAGAATGCACTTTTGCACCTAACAAGTAAAATGCTTAATCTTTTACTTTCATAAGTTAAATGTCTGTTTGACTTACCATCAAGCTTGGATGTATTCCGTCCCCTCGCTGGTTTTGTAGTTCTTATTTCCATTGTTAGTTAGATACACTCATAAGTGCTTGTGAGGTTGATAATAAGCTGTTTTCATAAGAACCTGTCTCTCTCACCACCATTGGATGGCTGATGGCTGGGGGTGTAGGTGATGCTGAATGTTTTAAGCAGCACCACGAGATAGCGGATATATGCTGCTACAAATTCATTTTGTTTCTAAATGTTTGAGTTGTAATAACTTATTTGGTGTGCACCTTATCAAAAAATAAAAAATAAATAACAAACTTATTTAGTGTAATCTGATTTTGAAAATTGTTGAATCAAGGGGGATAATGGGCAACACGTAAAGATGGAGGCTAGTACAGAAATATGCATAGTTTGTCTGAAGATATTTACAGGAAAAACAATAGAAGATTATGCTTATTATGAGCCGCTATGGTTTTGGTCTAGTGGTACGGGTGCGACGATGTGTGGATTAGCAGCAGTCACATGTTCGAACCCTGCCGCAAACAAAGCTTGGTATTTAAGTGGAGAAGGGTAGAGGGACTGGCCCATTATTTGCCGAGTTTCAAATCGTGTGCTAGTTGGCCTTGGGGATTTCTCAGTTATTAAAAGAAAAAAGAAAAAGAGTATCCTTATTATGAGTCCTTGCTTGTTGTACACGAAGCTTGGAACTTCACAGGACTTGCCTTTTTTATATAGCCTTCTGGCCCTTCTCTTACTTTCCGTGCATCTTTGCTTCTTCTTAAACATTTCTACATTAAGCAAAAGATGGCCTAGGCATTCTCTGATTTTTATTCAATTAATTGTGCAAAAACATTTTAGGGCGACCAGCTTCATTCTACATAATTCAACCTTCGGACAGAAGCTCATTTCTGACGTAGGGCTTGAGTTCCCTATGTATTAGCTCCTTCTTTTCACACTTGTAAATGGAGACAAGTGGTTGTTTTGGTCCTCTAGCCATATCGGACCTCTCTAGGTTAGTAGTTGATACCATTACCTCTTTGATGTGCTTTAGCTGGTTTCTAACATTTTTACTATTTTGCATACATATGGTAGATTTTTTTGTTTGTTCCATGGGCTTTGACTTAGATGGACATCACTTCGCTTATGTTTAACCTTCGGTCTCTACTGTAGTTTTATGAACTTCTAAATGTTGTTGTTGAACTTGTATTTGCTGCTTGCTTTAATTTTCTTTTGCATGCGGTAGATTTGACAAGAATTATGACCAGGAGAACTACTTTGTTTTTTCTGAAGCTTCTTGATTTACGCATCAAGTTTAATTCTGGAATGCTAGTGCTGCTGTTGTCATAGGACCTCTAATTCCATTTATTTTTCTTCTCTCGGCAAAGTTTCAGAGAGACTTGTTTTTGGAGGATGTGGCCTAGCAGTAGATTAAGTTGGTGAAACTATTCCAGGTGTATTACACTTTTTCAGTAATAAGAGGGCATCAAGCATCTGAAGAAGAGATTTTGTATACCGCTTGGTCCTTCATGTGTTAAAATCTAAGGGGATGGCATCAATCGCTTCTTTAGTCCAGCGTGGCACAAATGTGTGATACTTGTTTTGTCTTTGTTTGAGGTTCAAGGAGTGTTGCCAAAAACTGTAATCTGGCATTATTAAATCAGCCCTGCTTTGGGACATGAACATCTCTGCTATGTTGCTTATCCATTGAAGATCTTTTACTGTATGCATAGCTGGAGATGACATTTACTTGGTTGCTAATAGTGGCATAACCTTGTGCCTATATTTGTGGTCATATTCCCAGATCCGGTTAAATTAATTGAACGGTTGGAAACATCCTCAATTTGTTTTCCTGATATTTTACATTGCTCCCTGGTTGCAGATCTCATGCACTACTGGATATCTTCCTCTGGCATCCTCGGTTCATTGTTGCAGTTCATCCTGGATTGTACCTCTACGTCATCCTTATGTTAAGGCAAAGGACAATGACTATTTGGGGAATTTCAGTTTTTGCTGTTAACTTCCTTCAAGTACCATATAGAACAGTTGGTGGGATATCTGGAAATTGGAAATCTTGTAACAGTGACTAGTGAAATTCCTACTGTATGAAAAGACCTTAAAGAGCCAGATTGCTCCCTTCATCTTCAATATTGATTTGTCCATTCATTTTGGAGTTTCAGAAATATGTCATGTCATATGGTTAACATACCATGAAAATATGGTTGATATGACCAAGTGGCGGTTGGTGGTGGAGATGGTTGAGATTCTTCAGTGAGGCTGCAAACATTGGATGAATTTCCTGATTGTTTGTTCAGTAGCTTTCATGCACTGGGAAATGGTCTGAAAGTTCACTGCAATTGCTCCATCACAGCTAGCGGATGTATCCTATCCAACATTGATATAATTATCAATCAACTAAGCTTCAATCCGAAATTAGTTGGAATTCTTTGAGATCTATTAGGTACAACTGGACCATCATTTCAGTGTTCAGATGATTTATCATAATTTTAGACTGGTTTATGCTTTGTAAAACTACAGCAAAGTTCTCAACTTTTGTATATACTCATTAGAAATAAATAATATTAAGTATTTTTTAATATCCAAGAGTATGATAACTTATCTGTTATCCCTCATTGAATTCTGCTGATAGTAATGCAAGGGAAAATTGCAAGAGAAATTTCATATCTAAGTGATTTTGTTTATGCTGTGTGTCAAAAAAAAAAATCAATATTCTATAGTCAATACACTGCCAACATTTTGAAATTATTAATTATCGAGAAGTAAATTTATAGGTCTTGAATCTTGATGAGGTTTCCATGAACGAATCAGTTATATCGATTCTTAGAGAAATGTTATGGTAAAACTACAGTCACCATTTTACATTAAGAACGAAGGTACTCTTGGCTCGACATCGTTGAGTTCCAATACAGTAATTTACAAGAGGATGTGACTAACGAAGGTACTCTTGGCGCGACATCGTTGAGCTCGAATACAGTAATTTACAAGAGGATGTGACTACGAGCCCGTTTGGCTTAGCTGATATAGAGGGGTCCATTGCATCTATACCCGTTTTTTGTGCCACATTTTAACCTATGCCCGCTTTGCAAAAAAAATTACAAGCGTACCCGTTTTTTCGCATAACTTCAGCACACGGGGCTGAAGTAGCAAAGGCAATCAC
>MU745429.1:45473-66034 GCA_026770625.1 Nicotiana glauca
CTCTAGAGCTGAAGTTTTTGTTTAGTAACCCGGAAACTTCAGCTCTCTAGAGCTGAAGTTTTTCAGTTATAAAGGGAAGCTGAAGTTTTTTAAAAAGTGGGTACGGATGCAAACAAAAAGACAAAGCGGCTACAGGTTAAAGAGGGGCGCCCAAATAGGGCGCCCCGTGCAATTTTTACGATATAGAGTAGCTGATAAGCATTATGTGCTGAAAAGCACTTTTAAGTGCTGAAGCTGATTTAAAAAATAAGCAGTTACGTGTTTGGATAAAAGTGCTGAAATTAATAATATGCAGCTGAAGAACTGGATATATGAAGAGTTTTCTTTTAAAAAGAAGTATTTTAGGGATAGAATAGTAAATATTTTGGTCAAACTTAAAGTGTTTATAAGCTGAAATTTGATAAGTTGGGGGAGACCAACTTATGGCTTTTGACTTATTTTTTGTTTATAAGCACTTTTAATTTTACCAAACGTGTAGATAAGCCAAAAGTACTTGTAAGCCAGTTTGACCAGCTTATAAGCTTAGCCAAACACCCTCTACGTCTCTTCATTTTTTTCTTTGGCTAAATTACAAACTTTACACAGTGGAACAAAAATTGGATGCATTTTTAATATCTTTTAGACTTTTACCATCAAGTAAAATAAGGAATATATAAAAATGTAATGAAACAATAAAAAAAGAAGAACATTGTAGAGAAACGTAGGGAGAGAAAATTCTTATTAAATTTTGGGATGAATTACAATGGAATAAAACCCTCTATTTATAGGTAGATGTTGACTTAGCCACCAAGTAATAAACCTTAGAATCTCTCTAAATATATATATTTACCATAAATAGAATTCTATTTATAACACTCCCCCTTGAATGTCTATTCAACAGATAATGTGTCTCGTTAAAATCTTAACTAAAATAAAACCCAATAGGGAAAAAAATTCTAGAAAAGGAAAAAAAGTACACATATCTAATAATACGCCTCTTGGTTGCCTCGTTAAAAACCTTGCAACAAAAACCCAGTAAGACAAAACCTTATAAGGGAAAAAGAGTACAACGTGTATTAATTTCCCCCCTGATGAGAGCATCAATTCACATCCTTAAGCCTTCACATTCCAATCTTGTGCACCATCTTCAAGAGATCGTTGGTAGAGATTTGATAAATAAATCGGTCATATTAACTTGAATGAATGTATTGCACCTTGAAATCATCATTCTTGATAGATATGTAATGTCTTTGTTTGACTCGAAAGTTAACGAATGCTTTGCAAGCAAATACAATTAAAAAGTAGATCAAAGGTAAATCGTAATCGAAAGTAATAAGACCTAGAAATGTGCATAATATCTTTTATCTCCTTGGATGTATTGAAAGTTCTAGAGAGTAGAAAGGTAGAGAGAAAGAGAGATAGAGAGAGAGAGAACTTGTATTAGAAAAAGATCTGTCCCTTTACAATATTGGGATCCTCCTTTATATAACAGGAGGACCTTCTCGAAATAATAAAAGAAATATAAAGATAGGTCGCGCGTCCTCGAGGGGACGACGAGACTTATGAATGCACTTTCGCTCCGACGTTCTGGGGGCGTACCCTTACTACGACCATTGTTTAGTCATGGGTCGTTGCTACAACAAAGGACAGAAATTGACCCTATACAGTTAGTCCCTCCGTTCGTTGGTGACGTAACGAATTGCGTCGCCGATGGACGGGTCCGCGAATCACGTGCTGGGAAAATTTTGGCCATGTTCGGAGATGACGATGTAAAGGGGCGACCATTTGAATCTGTTGATATTTTGGCACGCAAATCCCTTTCCGAACTGACGTCACCGTATGTAGGCGTCATCATTACGCGTGTTCCCGAGGAAATACAAAAGGTATTCTGATGCTTGGTTTCCTGCGCCTGTTAGGGTTTTACCTCTTCGATTTCAACGCTAACCAACCCTATAAATAGGGAATGGATTCAATTTTGACCTGACTTTAGATCATTTGTAAAAAGTTATTTGATTATTTCAAGAAAGCGCTTCCTCTTCACGACAACCCACAACTTTTGTGAAAATACATTCGTGGTTGTGTAATACATCGTTCCTCGCTCGAATATCATGACGAAATCTAAATGTGGTAACACTTCAGGAGATCGCAGTAATAAATCAACTGACATACCACCTCCATCTGGTGGTAATAAATGGGAGAAAGGGAAGGGTCTCACCCCTCTCACCGTAAATAATGTACTCCCAAAACAACTCCTTGCTAGGAGGGATTTTCAAAGAGATTCTCCCGAACATCTTTGGGAGAAGTCTGAGTCAAAACAAGCTGATCTGGACCTTCTTCGAACGTCATATGATATACCCGCTCACGTAGAGATGGTTCTGGCGGGGGAGGACTACGCGAACACCCATAGGCCGGGGTACTGTACATTCTAAGAATACCCCTTTTTGATCGGCTATGGCCTCCCCCTTCTTTCATTGGCAGAAGAACTCTGTCGTTTCTATAATATATGTCCTACCCAACTTACTCTATATACCCTAAAGGCGTGTAGGGTAGTATCTACGTACTCAGAGTTAGCTGGGTTGGAGGTCTCCGTCCACCACCTTTTGCAGCTATTCGGCTCCAGCTATCTGAAAGGTACCATGCTACATTTAAAGAATCGTGGTTCAAAGGGGCTGATCGTAGAAACCGACGAGCGGCCCAACCGAGGTTATTGGTGTAGATATTTCTTCATTAGGACGGACCACCTGGTGTCCAATCCCGTCGGATTCCCTGAGAGATGGGATTCGAGACGTAAGTACTCGTACCTGTCAAATTGTTTATTGTTTTTGACTTTAGCGGTTTCGATTATATCATCCTTATAATTTTTCCGTGATTTTGCAGTGATAGCTCACACTCCTCGGTTCATAACCGATATTAGGCAATGGGTATCCGATCTGTTTCCTCTAGCGGAGGAGACCCATAAGTGGGCGGAGTTCATTGAACGTTACGGCTCTGCGAGCCCTTCAGGTATTTCCTCGACTTTAGTTAATCGTTTTCGTAAGCCTCGTCAGCTAAATCACTGTTGTTGACAGGTCAAAGTGCTCCTAAGAGGAGGGAGACAACATCCACCTCTTCTCAACCAGATGCCGGTCAAGCTGCGCAGGAGATACTTTGCGCATCTATTAGGGAAGGGGTGACCGTAGCCTCTTTGCAAGAGGCAGCGCCTGCGAAAATTGCCGCAAGTAAGGAGAGGCCATCGACGTCGTCTCCGCACCCTACGAACGAGCCTTCTGAGGGAGAGGAGCCCGATGAGAGGAAAAGAAGGAGGCTCATAATGGGCAAGGCGGTGGCGACGGGAGGCGAAGAGAAGGATGTGCCTCGCCAACCAACTAGGCCCATCCTTATGGCCGACGCCATCCGTTCGGGGAGGCTGACCACCTAGATACGTGCTAATGTTGGTACCAGCACAACTCGCATTGCCGAGGGCATTTCATCGCTCCTTGTTGGTGGTGAAACTGGGGAGACAACTGCTGAGGTCGCCCATGGGAATGTGGGTGAGATGTCGGAAAGCCCCGCACATGTGGAGATGATGGCAGACGGATCTGGCCGTCATATTATGATTTCAGAGGTTTACAACTTGCTGCAGCACAGCGAGCGGGCCGCATTAGAGATGGCTCTACTTTATGCGGCCCCTGAGCATGAGATGCTGAGTGTTTTCAGTGACACAGAGCTATCTCAGAGGGTCGTCGGTATGGTGTTGCAGGTAACTTCTCCGTTCTTCCGCATGTTATGTAGTTGATTCTTATACGTACTAACTTGCGTGTGTAATATATGCATTCTTTTCTTTTTTTTAGACCCTGGTTCTGGAAGTAGAGAGAAGGCGCCGCGAGAAGAAGAAAGAGACCGTTTTTGATAAGATGGTGAAGAAATATAAACGGTGTCGCTCCAAGCATCAAGCGGTGGCAGATCTTTTCCAGCAGGATCCACAATTCCAGGTTTTTCGGGAGGTCCTCGAACAGAGGGAGGCACAATAAAACCGCAGGTCGGCGGAGCTGGAGAAAGCGGATGAAGAGTTGATGAGGGCGGTGGCTCGCAATAGCTAGCTGGAATCGCTCCTCAAGATGAGGGAGGAAGAGTTGGAGCTTAGCCGCGGAGTGGCGGCAGAGGTAGCTGATCTCCATGGTAGGGTGGCGACTTTAACAACCGAGCTTGTAATGAAGGTGGCTAAGATTGATGCCCTCAAGCGTGCTGCCCAACCAAGGTTCGGGTACGAGGCCCAAGATGCTCACGATATGTGGATATACGCGGAAGCTAAGTTGGACGTGTATAAAAAAACTTCTTGTTGCAGAATGTGTCTTTGAGGAGGAGGTCCAAGAGCATTTGCGTGAGGCTTGTGCCGCCCGTGCGGCCTGTGGGTACAACTCCGACTCTTCAGACCGAGAAGGTTATACTTCTGAGGACGTCAACCGGCTTGAGTTCGGCTCGTGGTTTAATGAGGCTTACCGTGATAACCAAGGAAGGGGCCGAGCGGATGGCGAGGACAAACCTGGCAAGGCCCCTTAGGACTTGTATAGATTTTGCCTTTTTTTATTTATTGAATGTAACAATAGTCCTCCGTGGGACTAAGTGTATATAATTTTTGTTATAGTAAAAGAGTTATACTTGCGTTGCTTATCCTTTCGTATTGTTCTTTGCTTATACACTGTTTGTCACTGTCGAGTAGGATCGACGATCGTTAGTGATAGCCTTTGGCCCATAGGATGTAGCTTCAACTGTTGTTGAAGTGTTTATCCGTCATCGTCGAGCGGGGTCGACAATTATTGGCGATGGCCTTTGGCTCAAAGGATGTAACTTCAACTGTCATTGAAGTGTTTATCCATCGTCGTCGAGCGGGGTCGACAATTATTGGCAATGGCGTTTGACCCAAAGGATGTAACTTCAACTGTCATTGAAGTGTTTATCCGCTGTTCGTCAAGCGGGGTCGACAATTATTGGAGATGTCCTTTGACCCAAAGGATGTAACTTCAACTATCGTTGAAGTATTTATCCGTCGTCGCCGAGCGAGGTCGACAATTATTGGCGATAGCCATGGGCACTTGCATAATGGAGAAGGTGGCCTTAGCCACTTACATAATGTAGAAGGTGGACTTAGCCGCTTACATGATGGAGAAGGTGGCCTTAGCCGCTTACATAATGGAGAAGGTGGGCCTTAACCGCTTACATAATGGAGAAGGTGGCCTTAGCCGCTTACATGATGGATAAGGTGGCCTTAGCTGCTTACATAATGAAGAAGGTGGCCTTAGCCGCTTACATGATGGAGAAGGTGGCCTTAGCCGCTTACATAATGGAGAAGGTGGCCTTAGCCGCTTACATTATGGAGAAGGTGGCCTTAGCCGCTTACATGATGGAGAAGGTGGCCTTGGCCGCTTACATGATGGAAAATCAACTAGGCTAGTCCCTTTATCATATCGGACTGGAGAGACATGTCGAATGGCCGGTATGATAAACCTGTTTCCATACGCCCCTGGGTGTCTCCTTCGCCGCCTCATTAAAAACTCCCCAAGAAAACCCAATTGAGACAAAACTCGGGTAAGGGAAAAAGAGTACGACTCGGGAGATGCCCTTCAAAAGTGGAAGTATTTGAGGTGGGCGACGTTCCAATTGTTTTGGAGTGTTTTTCCTTCCATTGTTTCCCACTGGAATGCTCCTTTGCCTGCATCTGCTATGATTTTATATGGCCCGCTCCAATTGGTGCCTAATTTCCCTTCGCTCGGGTCTTTTGAAGCCAAAGTTTTAGCTTTGAGGACGTAATCTCCTACTTTGAGTGGTCGTATTTTGGCCTTTTTGTTGTAATACCTTTCGACCTGTTGCTTTTGAGTCGTCATTCTTATGTGGGCCATATCTCTTCGTTCTTCGGCTTCGTCGAGGTCTTGAAGCCTACCCATGTCGTTGTTTGGTCCGCTGATGTGTGAGTATCTTAGGCTTGGTTCTCCGATTTCGACTAGTATAACCGCATCGGTTCCATAGACCAGTGAGTACGGTGTTTCTCCTGTGCTGGATTTGGGTATTGTCTGGTATTCCCACAGTACCTCTGGTAGTAATTCGGGCCAGAGCGCTTTAGCCTCTTCGAGTTTCTTCTTCAGAATGTTCAATATTATTTTGTTGTATGCTTCAGCTTGGCCGTTGGTGGCAGAATGATATGGCGTGGAGAGTATCCATTTGATGCGCCATTTGTCACAAAATTCCGTTATCTTTTTGCCGATAAATTATGGGCCGTTATCGCAACTGATTTCTTTGGGAATGCCGAAGCGGCATATGATGTTTTTCCATATGAAGGCGATGAATTCCTATTCGTGTATTTAGGCGTACGCACATGCTTCTACCCACTTGGAGAAGTAGTCAGTCAAAACTAACAGAAATCGTACCTTTCCTCGTCCTGTTGGCAAGGGGCCGATTATGTCCATTCCCCATTTGATGAAGGGCCAAGGTGATGTTACCGAGTGTAGTGGCTCTCCAGATTGATGTATCATGGGGGCGTACCTTTGGCACTGTTCGCATCTGCGAACATACTCTGTTGCCTCCTTTTTCATCGTGGGGCAGTAGTACCTGGTGCGGATAATGCAACGGACAAGGGCGCAATTACCGGTGTGTGCGCCGCAGTGACCCTCATGTACCTCTTCGAGTACTTGCCTCGTCTGGTGCAACCCTAAGCACTTAGCGAGGGGTCCGCCAAACGTTCTTTTATACAGGTCGTGATTAATTAGGCAGTACCGAGCGACCTGTACGCGGAGCTTTTTGGCTGCCTTTTTGTCGAGCGGGAGTGTCCCGTCGTGCAGATAGGATATAAACTGGTTGTGCCAGCCCCAAATTAGATTTAAAAAGAGTACTTCAGTGTGATCTATGGCTGAATGGAGTAGAGTGGCTATGTTCCCCTTGTTAATGTTCTTGGTGGCTGCGGACAACTTGGCTAGACCATCTGCTTCGATGTTTTGCGCCCTTGGAATTTGCTCCAGGCGGCATTCGTCGAATTCGGGCATCAACTTGTGGATTTCTAACTGGTATTTCTGCAGCCTCTGCTCCTTAATCTGGTAAGTCTCGGTGACCTGGTTTACCACGAGTTAAGAATCGCAATGGAGGATGAGTCGTCGAGCCCCGTATTTTATGGCTAGCTTCATACCTGGAATCATGGCCTCGTAGTCGGCCTCATTGTTAGTCATCTCGGGGCATCGTATGGACTGGCGAATTATTTTGCCCAGGGGGACCTAGAGTATGAGTCCCAGTCCCGATCCCAAGGCGTTGGAAGCGCCATCAGTATAGAGGGTCCAGAGGTCTGCACCAGGTGGTGCACGAATGGCCTCTAGTTACGCTTCCGACAAAATCTCTGTACTAAAATCGGCGACAAAATCTGCAAGTACCTGCGACTTGATGGAATTTCTTGGGTGGTAGGATATGTCGTGCTCACTGAGCTCTATGGCCCATCCGGCGAGCCTTCCCGACAGTTCGGGTTTGTGTAGTATGCTCCTCAGGGGTTAAGTCATCATAACTCTTATGGGGTGGCACTGAAAGTAAGGTCTAAGCTTTCGTGAAGCTACGACCAGTGCTAGGGCGAGCTTTTCGAGGTGTGGATACCGTATTTCGGCGTCCACTAGGGTTTTGCTGATATAGTAAATAGGAGATTGTGTACCTTTGTTTTTGCGGACCAGGATTGCGCTGACAGCGACCTCGGACACTGCCAGGTATACTAGCAATGGATCGCCAAGGTTTGCCTTGACTAGCAGTGGTGGTGAAGACAGGTATTCTTTCAATTTTTTCAAAGCCTCGGCGCATTCCTTATTCTATTGTAGTTCGTGATCTTTTCTCAATACGTTAAAAAATTTATGGCACCTGTCGGAGGATCGCGAGATGAACCTGGATAGGGCGGCTATTCGCCCTATCAACTTTTGTACCTGTTTTTTGCTGTTCAAGGTCCCAGGTATTGTGTCTATTGCCTTAATCTGGTCCAGATTGACTTCGATACCTCGTTGTGATACAAGGAACCCCAAGAACTTCCATGATGCTACGCCGAAGGTGCACTTTTCTGGGTTCAATTTCATCCCATACCGCCACAGTATCTCAAAGGCTTCTTTTAGATGGTCGAGGTAGTCTTCTTTGTTTGCCAATTTTACCAGAATATCGTCAATGTAGACCTCCATGGTCTTGCCAAGCTGTTCCTTGAACATTCTGGTGACCAGTATCTGATATGTCGCCCCTGCGTTTTTGAGTCCGAACGACATCACCTTGTAGCAGTATGTCCCCTGGTGGGTAATGAATATTGTTTTCTCTTTGTCCTCTTCGGCCATCATGATTTGGTTGTAGCCAGAGTAGGCATCCAAGAAACTTAGCAGCTCATGATCAATCAACTGGTCGATGTGGGGTAATGGGAATGAGTCTTTTGGGCACGCTTTGTTTAGGTCGGTGAAATCGATGCACATCCTCCATTTCCCATTTTTCTTCTTGACCATCACGACGTTGGCGACCCATTTGGGATATTTTGATTCCCTTATGGACCCGTTGGCTAGTAGCTTATCTACCTCTTAGTTGACGGCCTCGTTGATTGTGGCATTGAACTTTCTTCTAACTTGCGGTACGGGTGGATATATTGGGCCGACGTTCAGCTTGTGAGTGGCGATGTCTCTTAGTTTACATGGATCGCAGAGGGTGTGTCCGATGTATGCTTTCTTCGTGTGGTCGGTGCTGTCCAATTATACCGGGTCGAGATCTTGGACCGTTGCTTTGCAAGCTTCTACGATATCCGGATCTTTTATGGCTTCCATTTTCGGGTTGACCTTAGTTCCCGACACAACTGATTGCTATGCCTCCGCACTTACACCTTTCAACTATTTGGTGTGTGAGCAGTCTTGAGCGATTTGGTAGCATTCTTGTACTGTGCGCGGCTCGCCTCGAATGTTAAACACTCCCCAAGTGGTGGGGAACTTGATCACTTGGTAGAAGCTTGAGGGGACTGCTCGCATGGCGTGTATCCATGGTCATCCTATGATGGCGTTGTAGGCTGTTTCCTGGTTCATGACGTGGAAAGTGGTTTCCAGCGTAACTCTCCCTGCTAAAATCGGCAATGATACCTCCCCGGAGGTTCGTTCCATTGCGTTGTTAAAACCAGTTAGTTTTATGCAGCGTGGTATTACCTTATCTTCGAGCCTCATTTGAGTGAGGACTCTTGGATGGATAATACAAGCGGCGCTTCCGTCATCACCCATGATCCTCTTAACGTCAGTGTCAGCAATACGTAAAGTTATGACTAAAGCATCATAATGAGGAAAGGACAAACCGTCGGTATCAGACTTATCGAAGGTGATACTTTCTTCGAAGTTGTCATACCGTTCGTGGGCGATTGTTTGCTTTAATTTGTGTGAGGTGGTGAATTTTACATGATTGATTGCTGAATTGTCGCCTCCTCCGACGATCATATTGATGATGCGCGCTGGCGAATGTGGCTTTGGCAGTCCCTGAGGTTGTTCCCGCCCTCGTGCAAAATTTATCTTTCCTTTATCTCTGAGCAGCTCCCTCAAGTACCCTTGGTTCAGCATTCTGACTATCTCCTGGCGTAGCCCTATGCAATCTTCGGTTTTGTGCCCTCGTTCCTGGTGGAACTCGCACAGGACATTTGATTTCCTTGTACCGGGGTCCGATTTCATTTTTTGCGGCCATTGTACTTTGATGCTCAGCTTCTCCAGTTTGTACACTATTTCTGAGGGAGACACGCAAAAGTTATGGGAAGATAATAAAGGGGGCATACCTCTTTCATTACGGAGTGGGGCGACATGTCGTTGTAGTGCTTCTATCTGTCTGGGCGGGGGTGGATGCGAGGATCTGGTGTAAGGCTGATGCCTTTCTTTGTTGAAACGTGAGGATTGTTCCCGCCGGCCCTCGCTACGTCGATCCCTTCTTGCTTCTGACTGTATCTTCGTGAGCCGCTGGGTTGGTCCGTTGAGGTCATCCTCATCTACTCGTACCTCGGCGCAATAGGCGTTGTGAATTTCCTCCCATGTGGTGGGGGGATACTTCAGAGTCGGCTTAGTAGCTTTTTCGTTGCTCTTGAACCATCTCTGCTCAGTACATTTTGGAAGGCTGCTACCGTCATGCCTTCTGATACATTTGGTAGGCTCATCCTTACTCTATTGAATCTGGCCAGGAAGTCCCTGAGTCCCTCTCCTGCGGTTTGCCGGACGGCGAAGATGTCGTTGACCCTGGCCTCTGCTTTCTTTGCTCCTACATGGACGGTGGCAAATTTATCTGCCATTTCTACGAATGTTGATATCGTTCTAGCTGGCAACTGTGAGTACCACGTTAACGCCCCTCCTTTCAACGTCACCCTGAACTTTTTCAATAGTACGGATGGTACTTGTTCATTTGGCAGATCATTACCCTTCACATTGGTCACATAGTGGATCAGGTGGTCTTCGGGGTCTGTCGTCTCGTCATATATCCTTAAGTAAGGAGGCATTTTGAAGGTTTTTGGGATCGGGTAAGGTGCAGCTCCTTCGCTATATGGCTGTTCGACGAATCTTCCCACGTCGCGCTTCGGCAGTAGCTTAGGAGCGCCGGGAATTTTGTCCACCCTTTCTTGATGCTCTTTCATTTGGTCCTGAAATGCCTTATTTTCACTTTCCAATTTTTCCATTTTCTTTAGGATGACTGCAAGTGTGCCATCGCTGGTCTAGTCATTGGAGTGGTTGTTGTTTGTTCGTACAATATCGTGTTCACTGGTGGTAGCGATGTCTGTCGTCAATGGGTTCTTAGCGTTGTTTTGGGGCGATTTCTTGAGTAAGCTGCCTAGGGTGTTCATCAGCCATTCTTCTAGTAGTTTCTTGAACACTGGGGGTGTGGAGTTTCTTTAATCACACACGTGGAAGCTCCTTTCTCATGTAAGATCGTCAGATATTCAGATGGAGAGGGTGAGATTTCTCCTTCTTGAATGCTTCCAGGTGTTGTGCTCAAATATTTTCTCTACCGGCCACGTTGAGGGGGCCAATGAAGTTGGTTGTGACACCTACTATTGCTTTCAATCTTGCGTCATTTTCTGCTATTTTTTATATCAATAGGGTGTGAAGGAAGGCGGTTTGTTCTTGAGATTCTAGGTGCAGACTATGATTTCGATTGCCGAAATCCCCACAGACGGCGCCAAATTTTTTGACTCGAAGGTTAACGAATACTTTGTAAGCAAATACAGTCAAAAAGTAGATCAAAGGTAAATCGTAATCGAAAGTAATAAGACCTAAAAATGTGTATAATATCTTTTATCGCCTTGGATGTATTGAAAGTTCTAGAGAGTAGAAAGGTAGAGAGAAAGAGAGAGAGAGAGAGAGAGAGAGAGAGAGAGAGAGAGAGAGAGAGAGACAGAGAGAGAGAGAGAGAGAGCTTGTATTAGAAAAAGATCCGTCCCTTTACAACATTAGGATCCTCCTTTATATAACAGGAGGACCTCCTCAAAATAATAAAAGAAATATAAAGATAGGTCGCGCGTCCTCGAGGGGACGACGAGACTTATAAACGCACTTTCGCTTCGACGTTCTGGAGGCGTACCCTTACTTACGACCATTGTTTAGTCATGGGTCGTTCCTAAAGCAAGGGGCAGAATTTGACCCTATACAGTCTTCATATAATATCGCGGAATGGACTTTTCAATATCTCCATAGAGATATTTTCGCGATCACATTATCATGCTTATAGTTATAGCAAGATACATATGTGCACAAATTGCACTTAGGAAATGGTACTTCAGGACCAAGAATTGTATATGCTTCAAGCGATTTAAATCCTGCATGGATTGTCATATAATTTAAGTCATATAAGCCATCTAAAGAGACTTTAGATGCATATCAAGTTTTCATGTCATGCTAGACATATAAGATATCGAAAACTGATTACATATACCATTGACTTTATACTTTCAAGTGTTTGAACTGCAGGTCCAAAACAACATGTCTTTCATATGAATTGTTTCTCTAGACTTAAGATCCTCATATATATATTTAGCACTATTATATATGTCATCGACCAACATTTTATATCGGTTTCAAGATTTTTAATAAAGACATAAAATAGATATCTCTTTGTAAGCACGTGAGTTTTGCCCTATACGAGATACTCCTACAAATTTCAAGAAAAATAGATTTTTTCTAATTATTTACCATTTTATAGGATTTTGTAGAATTTTTATCTAGTTCACGTTTAAGTCATAAAAAATACCAAAAATATCATGCATGAAATTTAGGCCTTACTTTTACATTTTTAGGATTAATCGATAGTTACTTGTTTTATAAAAATTAAAAAACACAAAAAAGATACTTCATTTCTACACCTTTCCTTTTTATTGATTTTTTTCTTTTAATTTAGGATTAAGTAACTTTTATATTTTTTATAGTTAGTATAATTTTATATATTTTTAGGATTTTTAATTTTAGGATTTTTTTAATAAAAAAAACATAAAAAGAAAATTGAAAATAAAAAAAAAGAAGAATTGGAAGAACCTTCCCCCAAAAATATTTCCCCCAAAAAGACTTTTCCCCATATGAGACCTTCCCCCAAACTATTTTTCCCCCAAAAGACCTTCCCCCAAAATATTTCCCCCCTAAAAGACATTCTCCCAAAAATATTTTCCCCCCCCCCCAAAAGACCTTCCCCCACACAAGACCCCTAGACCCCTGCACATTAGAAAACACCATATACAACCAAAATAGAGAATACAATCGGCCCCTAAACCTTCCACAAAAAAAAATCAAAGGAAACCAAAAAAGGAAGAAGCAATCTTCTCACAAAATGAAAAATCAGTAGCACTGTATAACTCCAAAAGAAGACACCACACCCCCGTTCATCGTATCCATCTTCTCTTTCAGCAGAGAACGAGAAAGTCTGCCATGGCTTCATCCTAGCCCAGAACACACAATTATCATCGCTATTTCTAACCAAAACAGAGCTGGAGCTCAAAGAACAGTAGCCATGAAACTCTAGTTCAAAACCTTCAAAAACCTCCATTAAAATACCATGAAAACAGCTACCAAACACTGTGAAAACAAGCACCAAACCACATCGAAACAACAACTCCTTCTACCCGGAAGTTCGAGTTTTTCTTCTGGCAAGCTCGAAGTCATTCGAGGCTCTCGCTCACAGCTCCAGTCCGTCGATCTCGGGTTAAAGTTTTGTTTCAAGTTTCTGTTGATTGTTCGATTTGAGAAGTGCTGACGTGATATTTAAATCAAAATTTGTCCATATAAAAGGTTCATTTTCTCTCACTCATTTGTTTTATTAGTTGTGTTGATTAATTATGATTTCAAGATTGAATTAGCTTTTTGTTAGGTTATGTCTATGTTTTGTTTGGTTACGTTATACAATACAGCATGTATATATGCCTGTGTGCGTGTTTGAAGTCTAATGTAATTCTAAATGTGGCATAATCCTATTATTACATATTTTGGAAGTTATCAACCGATTGAAGTTTGGTTTTCTCAGATATCTATATGTACCCTTTTATTCTATGTTTCTTATTATGGATATTTCCGTTGGATATCTGCTGATCGATTCATGTTAGTAAAATGACTTTGTTTGCACATCGGGAGCATTTGCACTTTAAGATGTCCTTTTGCCCCGTTTGTGATCTTTATGGGTTCATGTCATTCTTTAGTTGAGTACAAATTTGCGTAAAAATAATTTGAAGTGTACCATGTCGAATAAAATCCCAAAACTCATGACCCTCACTTAATCATTAAAATACTTAGAAATCGGGACGTGCCATTTAACGAATTTTCATGGCCTCCTGCAAAGTTAATAACGTGTTAGTTGTTTTAGGCGCGTTATTTGATAATTTTAACTTCCTAAATACGGGTGTGCATTTCATGCAACCCAAATCCAAATACCAAAACATTGAATAAGAATGTGTCGAGGATCCGGGTGCATTTCATGTGACGTGATCCAAAAATATATTTTTAAACGCCGTTCACTTTCTTAAAAATATTTAACTAAAAGCGGTAAATAATTCTAAAATTGCATTATAGGATGACATGTATAAAAAAAATCAGATTTTTAGCCATTTATAATAATTTAAGCGACCATGCTAGAACCACGGGATCCGGGGGTGCCTAACACCTTCCCTCGGGTCAACAGAACCTTATTCAGAATTTCTGGTTCGCAGACTCCAATTGGGAAGTCGAAATTTTCCTCGATTTGGGATTCAAGTTGAACCGGTGACTTGGGACACCAAAAGCCAATCCTATCCCAAGTGGCGACTCTAAAAATAAATAAATAAATAATCCCATTTCGAATAATGTCACTTTAAATGGAAAAACTCTCTTATACATTTATCCTTTGGGGTAGGTGTGTAAAAAATGAGGTGTGACAGCTCTGGCGACTCTGCTGGGGAATACGAACCCAGAATTTCGATTCAAGGTTCAAGAATTCGAGCTTAGTACAATTGTTATATTTGGCTTTATCTGATTTTTCTACATGTTCCATGCTATATGTGCTAAATGTTTTACCGCTTTGATATTTGTTGAAATTGTATATATAAACTGTCGCGAATCCCTTCCTCTCTCTGAGTTTTCTACATCATGGAGAAGGGTGCACTTCGTGTAGCTTCTCTTCTGTTTAGAGTCTTTCCCAATTTAGAACGAGGTTGGATAAGTTGCTAAGCCGGCTGAGCTTCTGTATCCCCAGTACGCTGCCTCCCCTTCGGCTCGAGTTGTCCACTCGGGTAAGCCAGGTCTAGACCAATAAACCTTGGGTTAAACCTAGAAGAACAAAAACTCATGCCGGATCCCTATTGGGACGCTTGTTTGCATCATGTGTATTTGACTTAGGGGACTCAACACAGGGGTTGGGTCCGTCTAGGACAGTTGACCTGAAATGAAAATGATCATCCTGATGCATCTTACGTGCTACTTGCGCATTTATTTGCTCGGCTTTGCATGTTGACTGGCTTGTCTAAATGAGTGAAAATTGAGAAAAATAAGCAGTGTTAGGACTAAGTGAGGGTGGCCATTTGTTTTGAAAAACTCAATGCCCAAATAGTACTGAAATGCTGTCGGATTTTTGAAAAATAAAGGAAGAAAATATTTGAAAAAAAAATAGAAAGAAAATTGTTGTTCAAAATTGATTTTGGCAACTCTGCCCGAACTACACTGGTTTGATTCTCACAGGATGTGAGATACGTAGGCAACCCTAATCGGGTCCAACCTCCCTTTTGCAAAATAGCCAAAAAATGTCAAAATTTTAATTTTTGTCATAAATAAGTCGGGTGATGTCATTCTTGTTTAAAATAAGCCGAATGTCCCCAAAAGGGCGCCGGAAGGCTGTTTTTGCAAGAACAGCCACCCTGAGTCATTTTTTAATGGTTTGCTGGCACATCCTTAAAATCTTCCTCCTAGAAGTGCCGAAAGGCCGTATCTGCAAAATCGGGTCTCTGTGTGCTTAAATAAATTTTTTTTAAAAAATAGCCATTTTTTCCTTTTAGGTCAAAATAAATCATTAAAATACTTCTTAGATGTCTTTCTTTCATAAATAAAAAAATATAAAAAATAAAAATTTTGAAAAAAAAAATTGATTCCGAAAAATATGTTTGCTCAAAATCTAAAATATTTTCGTAAAAGTCCCCCTTCCGAAAATTAAGAAGCAACTTTCAAAGTCCAAAAAAAATATATATTTTCTTTCGTGTTAGAAAAAGAGAAAATAAATGCAAACAAAAATATTTCTTTTACTCCTATAATTCTCAAAGTTCCAATAAAAAGAAAATTTTTTTTTAGAAGTCTTTCTTTAAAAAAAAAACGAAAAGAAAAATCATCAAAAATCAAAAAATATTTCCCTTTTATTTTTAAAGCATTTCTTTCAAAATGTTAAAAAAAAGAAAAAAAAATAGTTAGCTTATTTACCCAAATTTGCAAGAACTATGCTTGGTCTGATTCATGCGGGGTCATGATACGTAGGCAATCTCCATAAGATTCGACCGTAATCCTAGAAAAAAGAGAAACAGAGAAATGCGAGAAAATAAATAAAAGGAAAAAAAACAAGAGAGAAAAGAAACACAAAAGAAGAAAATAAGGCATTGAGAGAAAAACCTTGGCCAAAAGGAAAAGCAGAAAATGAGAGAAAACAAAACAAAAGAGAAAGAAAAGAGAAAAGGAGCAAAAGAAAAGTCGGGATGACGTATGCAACCGTGGCAAACATGTAGATATTCATTTAACTGTATAGGTGCATCGCACTCCAATGTGCAGTCTCCTATCCATTATTTGTCTCACACTAACCGTTGTTGCTGTCAATTTCCAACTGAGTATTTTAGAAACCGTGGTTGGTTTGTGGTAAGCTGGCCTCACATCGATATTTCACCAGATCAAATGGAAATATAGAGATGTCGTCTGAAGTGACTCTGTCTGCAATCCCCATACCCGAAGATAGCCCAATCTCAGGGGTCCCGGCCTCTGAATCCCTTACAGCTGAAGAAAATCGGATCTTGCGCCTACGATTGATGGAAATGTGGGATTCTTGGAACAACAGAAAGGAACCTCCAAGTACCATCCCCGGATTCCCGGAGTTATTCCCTAGATCTGGAGGTGTTACCACTGTCCCCATCAGCCACCCAAACATTCCTCTAGGGCAACCAACCATAGCTGCTCATTTCTTCGGAACACCTTCTGAGGCTCGCCCCCCGATGTTCTCGTCTGAAATTGCTCCCAACATCTTCACGGCTCCACCATCTTCCGCAACCACACAACATCACTACCCAAGCATGTTGTTGACCCTTCAGTCTTCACATTCCAAAATCCCTTCTTTCAGGATGACCCTCGTCATTATCCTCAATACACCTACTCTCAGCCACCATATGAGCTTATGTCGGGGCAGGACAAGACCCCCAAGGCTCCAGAGCAGGACAAAATGACAAAGAGAATAAGAAGCCTCGAGCAAAGCTTGAAAAATATGCAAGGATTGAGCGGGCAGAAGAGCGTCTCCTATACCAACCTATGCATGTTCCCACATGTACACTTGCCGTCAGGTTTCAAAACACCAAAATTTGAAAAGTATGATGGGCACGGCGACCCCATTGCTCACCTGAAGAAGTACTGCAATCAGTTACGGGGTGCCGGTGGCAAAGAAGAATTGTTGATAGCATATTTCGGGGAAAGTGTAACGACTCGGCCGGTCGTTTTTGGAATTTATGCCCCGATCCCCCATTAACTGCTTTCCCTAAGTTCATTTCTGCTATTTTGGTTTGCCGGGACGTTCGGTATTAGGATTCGGAGTGTTTTGGGACACTTAGTCCCTAAATGAGAGCTTAATAGTTGAAAAATGGTCCGTATTCGGAACATTGTGAAGATGACCTCGGAATGGGAATCCGATGGTTCCGTTACCTCCGTTAGGTGATTTCGGGGTTAGGAGCGTGTTCGGAATGTTATTTGGAGGTCCCTAACTCATTTAGGCTTGAAATGTCGAAGTTTGAATTTTTGGAGTTTCCGGTCCGATAGTGAATTTTTGATCCGAGGGTTGGATTGGAATTCCGGAAGTTTCTGTAGCTCCGTCATGTCATTTGGGATGTGTGTGCAAAATTTCATGTCATTCGAACGAGGTTTGGTTAGGTTTTTGATCGAAAGCGTATTTTGATAGAATTTGAAGTTCTTAGGCTTGAATCCTTGATTTAATCGGGTTTTAGGTGTTGTTTGAGGTGTTTTGAGGATTGATACAAGTTCGAATAAGGTATTAGGTCGTATTGGTGCTTTTGGTTGGAGTCCCGGGGGTCCAGGGATGATTTCGGATGCTCAACGGGCAAAATTTGGAGTTAGAAGAAAAAAGTTGCAGCAGGCTTCTGGTATTTTCGCTTCTGCGGTCCTGGAGCCGCATAAGCGGTTTCCTCACTGCAGACACGGAACCGCATGAGCGGACATTTCTTTGCATAAGCGAAATCTCCCCAGCCCACGAGAATCGCAGAAGCGGTCTCCTTCCCGCGTAAGCGGAACCGCAGATGCGGTTTTGAGTCCGCAAAAGCGGACACTGGCCTCTTAAGTTGAACCGCAAAAGAGGTTAGTCTTACCGCAAAAGCGGGACCACAGAAGCTGTCCCTGGGCCGTAAAAGCGAAAATCACTGGTCTAAAAAGGGAAAATCCGAGGGTTTATTTCAAAGTTAGAAAAAAATCAATTGAGGGCTCGGGAGAAGGCGATTTTGAGTGGATTTTGAAGAGAAGATCATTGGGTAATGTTGCTTTGGTCCCTTCTAGCTATATTCCATAATTTCCTAGCTAAATCAACCATTAGAATTCAAATTCAAGGTCTAAAATTGAGAAAAATGGGTGAAACTTCTTAGGCTTAATTTTGTGATTTTGAGTGGGCATTTGACCTCCGATTTGGGAGATTTTTATATGGTTAGACTCGTGAGAGTATGAGGGTTATGAAAATGTGAAATTTTTTTGATTCCAAGACGTTGGCTGGAGGGGCATTTTGGTCATTTTACCTATTTTCGCACCCTAGCTTTAATTTTAATAGTGGAATCAGTTGTTTACAATATTATTTACGATTTGTAATTGAATTGAATAGATTTGGGCTATTTGGAGTCGGATACTCGTGGCAAATGCATCGTTCCCTAGTTGATTTCGCACCGGTTCGAGGTAAGCGGCTTGCCTAACCTTGTGTGGGGGACTTCGTCCCTTAGGATGTGATAATTGGTAATTAAATGCCTTGTACTTGAGGTGACGAGCGCGTACTTGAGCTAATTGTTGAAACCCGGATTTTTACTTAAATACTTAATTTGGATTTTCTTTCATATTTGCTTTACCTTACTTGCTATTATAGCCTGTGCTAGAAGAGCGTGTTTAATTGATCCAAGTTGCCTAATTATTTAAATTGTCTTAATTGTGATTACATGGAGCATGTTAGGCCAGGATTATTTGTTGCCTTGTATTGTTGCACCTCAATTTCTAAATATTTCTTTGATGTTGGTTGCGCATTTACATTGGGACTACAGATGCGGGATTTCGGGAGCTCCCCCTTGTTTGTTTACTTTGGGAATACGGGTTTGATTCCCGGGAGATTCCCCTGCATTTTTACTTTGACAATATGGGATGGTATCCCGGGAGATCCCCCTGCATTTTTACTTTGGGACTACGGGACGGTATCCCGGGAGATCCCCCTGCACTTTTATATTGGGACTACGGGATGGTATCCCGGGAGATCTCCCCCTGCACTTTTACTTTTGGACTACGGGACGGTATCCCGGGAGATCCTTGATATTGATATGAGAATTGGACTACGGGACGGTATCCCGGGAGATCCTTGATATTGATATGAGAATTGGACTACGGGACGGTATTCCGGGAGATCCATTGGACAATTGAGAAAAGGGCTACAGGACGGTATCCTGGGAGACCCTCGTCGGTATTCTTGTACTAGCTGTATTTACTCTGTGTTTCTGTTTTATCTTGCAGTATTATATTTCATTGAACTGTCGTACCACATTGTTGTGTTCATTAGTTTTCATCAGACTTCAACACTGTTAATATTTTGCTATTTTATTGTTTTTGTCTCAGTAAGGCCCTGACCTTTCCTCGTCACTACCCAACCGAGGTTAGGCTTGACACTCTCTGAGTACCGCTGTGGTGTACTCACGCCTCTTCTGCGCATGTTTTTCATGTGCATATTCAGGTACCTCTACGCAGGCACATTATCAGTAGCTGCATGGAGCATTTCGGAGACTTGAGGTATATCTGTCGCGTCCGCAGACCGGAGAGTCTCCCTCTTACTCTACCTTTTAGTTAGCTAGATGCTATTATGTTCTTCCTTATTATAGACTTTTCGGATGATTAGAGTAGTGTTATGTATTATTCTTAGCCTGTGTTGCCTGTGGATTTCCGGGTCTTTGGGATGGTTTTAGAATTTAAAGTATTAAAGTGTATGTGCCAGGCGGCAACTGTATACATTACTCATGTTATTTAGTGTTTGAAAATAAATTTCGCTATTGTTGTTACTTCCGCAATGTGTTAGGCTTACCTGGTCATGAAGACTAGGTGCCGTCATGACGTTTTCACAATTGGTGAACTAGGGTCGTGACAAGTTGGTATCAGAGCTCTAGGTTTATAGGAGTCACGAGACACAGGCCGGTTTATTAGAGTCTCGCTGATCTGTACGGAGACGTTCGTATTTATCTACTCTGCTATGTAACTGTTTAGGAAAATCTTCATTTCTTTTGAATTCCTTGTCGTGCGATATTTTGACACCAATTATAAACTTCTATCTTCTATTCTCTCACAGATGGTAAGGACACGTGCTACACGAGAGGACCAGGCACCCGCGCCCCCTGCTGCCGCCATCAGAGGCCGGGGTCGGGGCCGGGTAGAGGTCGAGGACGCGCCCGGGGTGTAGCCACAACACCCGCGCGCGCTGTCACTGAGGTACTACCAGCAGATCTAGTTGGAGCACAGGCACCCGGTACGCCTGCTACATCTACTACTACTCCAGCGCTCCAGGAGACCCTGGCTCAGTTCATTAGCATGTACACTACTTTGGCTCAGGCGGGGTTGCTTCCCCTCGCTGCAGCCACATCTCAGGCCAGGGGAGGGGCCCAGACTCCCGCAGCCCGC